>MSJI02000645.1:51210-122870 GCA_001931905.2 Cladosporium sp. IMV 00045 | reverse complement strand
TCCAGCCTACTCCCTCGCCCAACGACCTTGCCGCCGACCCTCTTGCTTCCCACTCGCTCGCCAAGAACCATGCTGCGCCTGCAAACGCCGCGCAACACCGAGACAGGACTGTATCCGACGCTTCGTTCGAAGAGGTGGTAAGCCCGTGCGGCGACATGGCGGACAACAACATGCAAGACTACGCATCGCATGCCGATTCTCCGCCCACGACTGCCAACAAGCACACCTCTCCTCCCGCCGGCAGCACGCTTGCTATCGTTTCCACCATCTTGACCTACTACCCACTGCGCGACGCCATCTCTATTCTCATTCTTCTCCTCTCGCTCCCGCCCACGCTGGTTCTCGTCATCCAAACTCTCTTCGCCTCTCTCACCTTCGTTCCGCCCACCGCCGGCATCTCCTTATCCACTCTTCCCAATGTCAAGGACATGTTCAATGCCTCAAGCCTTGGATACCCGGCTTTGGCAACCATACTACTCGTGGACCTCATTTTCTACTTGTGTTGGTTGCCCGTCTGGAAACCAATGCAAATGATGTTCTTGGATCTCTCTCAAACCGTCATCGCAGTCTCACTCAGCGGAGCCGCGTCGAGCAACGGTGGCCCTACGTACAGCATTCTGACGTGCAGTACTGTGGTTTGTGTGGTCCATGTGCTCCGGTACAAGGCCATACATCTCACCGCACTTGATTACCTTCGCTCTGTTCTCCACAAGATGGACTTTGGCTTCGATGTCAATGTTCCTTCTGCTGCGTCCTCATTTCTATTTTCCTCCCCTTCGCAGCACGGCTGGTTTTACACGGCCGTGCGGACGATGCTCGGGATACATATTGTTTCACAAGGAGTCACCACCTGCATTCGCCGCTCTCTCGCCAGCGCCAACGAAAGAAGCTCCAACGCGCCCTCGATCTCCAAATCCGACCCCGAAGCGACTGCTGGAGCTGATGCCGCACCACGAAGCTATTCCGCCGATGACCTCAAGCACGCTACTCAGAATGCTAACGGTGATGGACGCCCTCCTGGGCCGTCACCCGCCCACCGCGAAAGCAAAGCGCGAGAGTCTAGCAAGAAAAAGCGGAAACAGGCCAATCAGGTGCGCAGTCAGCAGCCGCTTTGGGCGGCCATCGCTAGCACAAAAGTCACTTTCGTTAAAGAGATGGAGCAAAGGGACGCGGCCGACGATGCAAAGGAGGCTGCTTCTATGGATAACGACACAAACGACACATATACGCATTCTGCGACTAATTCTACCGACCGTTTCTGGACCCGCGAGGTTCACGACACAGACATTCAATTTGGAGTTGAGCTGACATCTCAATCCGCGACCGAGACCGTGAAAGGAGCCAACGATGTCTCCACGATCAGCCCCGGAATCGACAAATCCAAGCCCTTCTTCATCCGTGTGAACGGCGCAGCCTGGGGTTCCACGACGATCAATCCCAGCGCGACAAAGACCGAACCATCGACCGGCAAGTGGTGGGAAGGGGAGATCTTTGGCCTTGCTCCTTTGAGCAGCTATCACTGCGAGGTCGTTGGCATTGCTAGTCAGCGTGTTCTGTGTTCTGCCAACTTGATCACCCTTCCCGCACCCACTGCTGAACAAGCCGCCAGCGCTCCCGCTCCGCCCCAGCACCAGGCTCTCCGACCGTCTTCTCCAGTCACTACTCTGAGACAGTCAATTGCGCAAGCCGAGACTAGACTTACCGACTCTCGCAATAGGCTTAAGAAGAGCAGGAAGGACCAGCGCACTGCTCATGCAGACGTCAAGCGTGAGATCAACATGCTCAAGAGTAAACTGGACGGATCCGGCGGAGTGGACGACAAGCAAGCTCGTAGGCTGCAACAAATCAGCCAGCACAAGAACCAAGCCGAAGAAGCTACTATCGATCTGAAGAGAGAGATGGAGAGCCTCGGTGAGATTCCCGCTGATGAACTCGCGGCTTCTGATCGTCAACGCCGTGCCTGGCAGGCCGCTACGGACGCGCGCAACAACGCCACCCGGGAACTGGAGACTGCTAAGTCCGAGGCTGAGCGCACGCTGAAGGAACTCAAGGCTGAGATTGCAGCTATTGGCGTAAAGCGCGAAAAGCTCGCGTCTCGCCACCAGCAACGCAGGGACGAACTCGAGCAAGCCGTGTCCAAGCAGCAAGCAGACCAGTCTGCGAAGTTTAGGCATGAGTCGGAGCGCGCACAGAAGCGTTTAGATCAGGAGAACCAAGAGCACCAGCTGCGCTACCACACAGGCACAATGCAGGCCGAAGCCGACAATCTCCAACAGCGAGCTCTTGAAGCATATCAGCAGGCCACCGCTCTGCAAAGCTGGCCCACTGGTGCTCCGCATGGCTTCATGGGCATCTCCTCTCCGCCCACGCCCGAGAACCAGCTGCCCAACGCAAACGGCGTCCTCAGCCCGAACAGCAACACCAACGGCTACGCTTCTTTCAATCCCATGCAATTCGCCAACGGCTTCCAGCAACACCAGCATCAGCAACAGCAACAACCCGGCGTCCCCGCCCCCCGCGGTCGTAGCTCCTCCATGCTCAGCCAGTACTCCGGCTTCACCGACAACGGCGAGGACTACCTCTTCGAGCCGCGCCAGCAGAACACCTGGCCGCTCCTGCACGCCAACGCCGTCGCCGGCGCCCCTGCCGTTGCCGACGAGCGCAACCAGAGTGAAGGCTCCGGTTCTGGAACGAACGGCAGCACTGCTTCCAATAGTCCCAAGCCGGACGCTACGGCTAAGCCTTTCATTCCGGCTGCTGCGCGTCCTGGTACTGCTGCTGCGACGGTTACTACGCCTGGGAAGAAGTCGGCGGTGGGTTCTACGGCTGCTGCTGCTGCTGCTGGGAGGTGATGGGGTGGTTGAGGTCTTTAGCTAGGTGCTTCGCTTTCTCTCGCGCGTGAATGCAAATTGTGATCGTTTTTGGTCTTTTCATTTTATTGTCTTGTGTGCTATTTTCTGTTTTCCCACTTGCATTTCGTGATTTGACATCGTGTTTGATGTGCCGTAATGTTCATGCTGCCCGTGACCCTATGTGGGAATCGCTCGTGACAACAGTGCGTATGAATCCTCACATACATGTACTTATCGGAGGTCATCACATGATGAGTGAGATCGGTCGAACTGTACAGTATCTTCACCAAGTTCACACCGAGCGGTGCATGCATCCCGAACGAGACAGATACGGCGCTGCTGCTGTGCCACACTGGATGTACATATGTACCTGTATTCCTACATGTACTTTCTTTAATTCCCAGCCGATTGCCCTCGAAACGTGTCTCCCGCCAAGTTGATACGTCATCGTTCGAGGGAACATGAAGGAAAGAAAAGCCACATCTCTACACGTGCAGATGATGATGTTGGGTCTCTTGCTGCGCCTGGCAGATTTGCTGTGCTAAGGAGAAGGGGAGATTAGATTTCATTAATGGATTGTTTAATCAAGACGAGAAAGCCAGAGGGAGGGTTCATCAGTTGAACTTTCGCTAGGGCCGAATAGCAGGAGAGAAAGAAAGATCTCATCATCACTCTCCCTGAAGTGTTGGCGCCGGTGCTAAACGCAGCAGCCTCCCCACTTCGACGCTGGCTTCTATCCACACGTCCTGCCCTGCCCCGGCTGGCTGGCCTAAGCGATTGTTGACACTTACTTCATCTGTCCTCTTCTTCTCACTCCTCTCCCTTCTTTTTTTCCCTAGCCGAGAAAAAAATCACAAGCCTCTCTAATACAGGCTTCTCCATCACTACACACATCCGACAGTCTACACCCAACAACCACACCCCGCCAACAACCTCACCCACCCAACCAACTCACCAAAAACACCAACCATGGCAACCCCAACCATGGACCTCGACCCCAAGTACGACCACTACGACTTCCCCACCGTCGCCCCCGTCGCGCAGTCGGGCCACCCGGGCCACACCACCAAGGAGCAGGATGCCGCCGTCCACCAGCTGCGCCAGTCTCTCGAGGCCGACGGCTACAGCGCCAGACTCGACACTTTGACCTTGCTCAGGTTTTTGAGGGCTAGGAAGTTTAATGTTGAGGCTAGTAAGCAGATGTGAGTTATGATACTTTTTGTTTTTCTTCGGACGGGGAGGGTGGGGGTTGGTGGTGGTGAGGAGGAGATGAAGGGGAGGCGGTGAGGGGAGGAGTTTAAAAAAGAGAATGTGGAGGTGTCTTTATAGAGGGGGCGTATATGTCGATGATAGATGGACATGTCATGCTGACGGATATCCTTGTCCTACAGGTTCGTTGACTGCGAGAAGTGGCGCGCCGAGTTTGGCGGCGGTCTCGACAACCTCGTCCCCACCTTCGATTACCAGGAGAAGCCCCAGGTGTTCGCCTACTACCCGCAATACTACCACAAGACGGACAAGGACGGCAGGCCGCTGTACATCGAGCAGCTGGGCAAGATCGACTTGAACGCCATGCACAAGATCACGACGGACCAGCGCATGCTGCAGAACCTGGTGGTCGAGTACGAGAAGATGGCCGACCCGCGCCTGCCCGCGTGCTCCCGCAAGTCCGGCCACCTGCTCGAGACGTCGTGCTCCATCATGGACCTCAAGGGCGTCGGCGTCAGCATGCTCGGCTCCGTCTACAGCTACCTGCAGTCCGCCTCCGGCATCTCGCAGAACTACTACCCTGAGCGCCTGGGCAAGCTGTACGTCATCAACGCCCCCTGGGGCTTCAGCGGCGCTTTCTCCGTCGTCAAGAAGTTCCTCGACCCCGTCACCGTCGCCAAGATCCACGTCCTCGGCTCCGGCTACCAGAAGGAACTCCTCGCTCAGGTCCCCAAAGAGAACTTGCCCAAGCAGTTTGGTGGAAGCTGTGAGTGCCCGGGCGGTTGCGAGCTCAGCGATCAGGGTCCTTGTAAGTTTCATCTTCATTGCTGTCCAACTATCTTTTCAAATTTGGAATTAACACGTTCAACAGGGCAAGATCCTCAGTGGGCCAAGGAGCCTGCGTGGGCGAAGAATGGCGACAACACCATCCCCGCCACCGAGAGCCACGCTGGCGAAGGCCAGCCCGCCGCCGCTCCCGCAGCTGGTGCTGCACCCGTAGAGCAGCCTGCCGGCCAGCCCGCGGGCGTTGCCCAGTAACTGCACCAAATCACTTGATGTGCTGCGATTTTTGTTGGTTCCTGTGGGCTTTTGGGTCTTTTGCATGGCGGGCATGTGGGCCGCACGTGTCGTAAATCTGGAGTTGTGAACAAAACGGCATGGCAAAAGCGTTGAAAAAAGGGCGGAAGAGAACCCTTAGATTGAGTATTTTTTCTTTTCCCATTTTGGTTTCTTTGTTTTTTTCTCTTTTCCTTCAGTGGATTTCGACTACTGCTACCAATACTACTAGACAACCTGGCACTTCGTCGCGATCCAAATATACCCTTTCTTTGTGGCGGAGAATTGCAGGCCTTCTGATTCTGGTTTTCTGGTCCTTGTGTTGATTGTCATTATTACTATATGTTATGAGTGTCTCGTTGCTTACCGAACATGTAGATTGGCAGCACCTTCCTATCGAATATACACGAGTTTCGACAGCAGCCGCGTCTCGATCAACTTCAGCTTTTCCTGCCAACATCCAACATGTCTTCTGCTTTGTTCATCAGACTCTACTATGCCTTCCACTTCACTGCTCATCATCAATGGCGCCTGCTATACCGTGTCAGCACTCATTGTTGACAACCAACATCTCGCTTCTCAGTTCACCTCACTCTCTTCGCTGCCCATCACACTCTTCATTACAGTCAAGCTAATTGGCACTGTTGGAAAGCTGTTCAGTACTTCTACGATCCTCTTCTTACTTGCTTCTTCCAGGACAAGGCTGCTTTCGCCGCCTGACCAAACTCGTCGCTCGCTACTCAACACGCTTCGAAAGGCGGCACAATGCCTTTCACGGACCCAGTCTCCAGCATCAGTGGCCGCAACAGCAGGGCCAGCAACGTCTCTGCCGCAACGGGTGCTTCTCGCTCCCTCCGCTCCCCGCCTCCCATGGGTTCAGGCGCTGACACGCTGGCCAACGCCGGCGTCTTGAGCATGCTCAAGACTTCCACCGACACCGGCGATATTGGCGCCCTCTCTTTCAACAGCACTCGCCTACCCAGCATGCCTTATCGTAACGGCCAGCGCAGACAGCAGCCTTCCAGGACTTCTGGCGGCTCTCATCCGTACCCGGGCGGATCCAACTCGCACAACAACTACGCCGCTTCTGTCACCTCGAGAGTCAGCTCTGCCACGCGGGATTGGGAGACTGGCTCCAACGGCCGTCGTGGCTCCATGACGAGCATGCAGACCATGCCGACTTTCATCTCTGACACGCAGCCTTCGGTCATGAGTGGCGGCCATCCTGGTCGTCCAATGGGGCTTGGTCCGATCCCTTCTTCTGGCGGCCACCGTGACAGCCGTTCTTACTCTTTGACAAATGCCGTCCCGTCAAGCCAGTTGCCTCGCCACAAGTCGGCCACTAGTCTGAAGAGTCAAGGCCATGAGCCAAGGCGTTACAACGGACAGCCCCCTCCCATGCCTGAGATTCGCCCGCCGTACGCCTACCCTACTCGCCTCAAGCGGCCGGGTTATCGGTCTCCCTCCCCGGCTCTGAGTGATACCTATGCGCAATCCCAGCCGCCGCCACCGCTGCCTCAACAGCACATGCACCGTCGTCCGCAGGCTCCTCCTGTCCCGCCTCTGCCTCGTCCTCCCATGCCAACGTACCACAGCGAGTATGGCCAGGAACACCCTGTCGACCCTGCTTATCTCAACGTGCCTCCACCCTCGCGTGCCATTTCGGTCTCGCCCGTCATGCCGTACGAGCAGATGCCGCCTCCCCAGCCTCACTTCAACTACCGACCTGGTCCGTTGAAACCCGCTCCGCCGAAGGCTCCGATGCAACACCCTGGCTACCGCCCGCCGCCACCGCATCCACCTCAGCAAGCCTATGGCCCACCTCGTCCGGTGTACAATCCTGCTGCATACCCAACGCAGCCACAGCATCGCAGGGGCCCGCCGCCTTCTCCCAATGTCGGTCCGATGGCTCATCACATTTTCCACAACGCTGCACGTCTTACCAGGCAGCTGCCTCAGCGCACTGATACGCCAATGACGGATGTTGGAGCTCCGTCGTCAGATCCGCCGTCTTCTGGCACTGCGCCGACGACATCGAGCCCGCCGACTCCGAAGGACCAGACGACGATTCATGTTGTTGTCGACCCTGCTTTTATCGATCCCACTTTGACCGATCTCCCGGAGTCGACCAGCGATCCTGTCATTCCCGCCAAGTACTTCGACTACATCGACGGCTTGGAAAAGGCGGCCGAGGACTCCGAGATCGAGGTCCATCACCCCTCTGTGCCTCCTTCGGGCTTCGTCCAGCGCGTCAAAGCAATGCTCGAGTCCAGAGCGGCTGCTGACGCAGCCGCGAAGAAAGAGGCCGAGCGCGAGCACGAGCGAGGAGAAGCTGAGCGCGCTGTCGAGGTCTACGAGCTCGCTGTTCCGGATGCAACGCGCGTTACTGTCCTCGAAGAATTCGATGCGCCTGTCGAATTGCCTGCTTCGCCGGTGCTCGTTGCTGAGATGCCCGCGTCGCCTGTCAAGTCTATGCGCAGGCTCACCAGGGATATGGTCAAGGCTGAGCTGGCCCCCTCCACCACTGAGGTCGAGCAGAGCAGCAAGGTCGTTGTCGTTGAGACTCCCTCGCCGCTCAAACCGAGTGAGGAGACGGCTTGCCATGACGATCACGATACGTTCGAGCCGAGCTCGCTGAAAGAGGAGTTCCCGGATGATGAAGCTTCAATGCCTTCGTCGCCGCCTGGCGTGCAACACAAGGGCTCGGTCACCGAGTCTGTTGCTTCGACTGGTGCTCAGTCCAAGGTTTCCGGTATGGACTTTGCCATCCATTTCTCGCCGCCTTCAGAGACGGAAGCTACTGCTACCGATTTGGGAGAGACTGAAACTGAGTCGCGGGATCCGTTCGCTTTGGATGCGGATACCATCACCGCGCAGCACAAGGAGGCGAAGGATGGCGGTTCCACTCCCAGACCGGAGGATGATCCTCAAGAGCCTGTCAGTCCGCTGCTTCCTGGTGAGACGGTTGATCGATTCTCTGCTGTCAGTCCACTTCACGAGGAGACTGCTGGGATTGATGAGACGATCATGGCGTCGAAGAACGACTCTTCGCCGAGCGAGAATCGGGCCAAAAGACCGCAACGCAGCGCCATCAATGATGAGAACCTCGCTCCACCCACGCCGCGCAATCCGAGAGGCTATTCCAAGTCGGTGCATCTGCCTCAGCCGAATGGCACTCCGACAGAAACGAACAACAGCAATCGCCTCTCTTTGCCGGCCGATCTCAGCCAGATTGGCGAGACTACCGTCAACACCACGACAGATGCGATGACTGATGTCGCCGTCCGCTTTTCTCTCCCGCATGACACTGTCACGCTGGGCAAGCCTCAGATCGTACACATCGCCAGCAGCACGCCGCCCAAGGATGACCCGGCACCTCTCAAGTCTGCCATTCACGCTCCGGAGCGCCAGCGTCGCCATGGCTCGGTCACTTTCGAGGACGAGGTCGCTCCACTGAAAGTCAACAAGAAGACGGACCAGCACCGCCAGAGTCAGTCTCTGGGAGCAATCGCCCTGCGCAACCGCTCTCAAGCCAGCAGAGGCCCGTCACCATTCGAAGAGCAATCCGACTCTGACCGTGGCTCTCGCGACAGCACCACTGACCTTCGCTACTCCGGCATCAATTTCATCCGCAACAAGTATCCCAGCACGCATCTCCCCGGCCTGAAAGAAGAATCTTCCGAAGACATGAGTATCAACACCCACAGACAATCCACCGACATCGCCAACGGCCTGCAATTTCAACTCCCCGCCCGCATCGCCGCCGTCAAAGCCATGCAAGAGCGCCGCCAGCAGGAACTCCAGGACAAGGCGAAGCTGCGCGAGGGTCGTCACCGTCCTCACCCGGATGCTGGAAGGCCGCTGGGCGAAACGCGCGATTTGCCCTCGTTGAATTTCAGCCGCATGGATTTGATCGACAAGCTCAACGAGGCGTTGCAGGTACGCACCAGCAAGTCTATGGAGGTCGTGCGTCGACGCAATTTCTCTGCCATCTACCATCCTTCCCCGCAGAGGCCTCAGAGTACGGATCCGGCGATCTGGGATCGGTATACGAGTTTCTTCAACAAGCCCGAGGACTTTCCTGCGGAAGTTGAGGAGGAGGAGACGCCTAGTGAAGGAGATGAGGTGGTGGTTGATGAGGAGGTCCCTGCCGAGGAGTCGAAGCCCGACTCGCGCCGTCAGAGCAAGACCGTCAGCGAGGCGGAGTCGAGCAAACGTCCCCTTTCGCCGGAGGAGCGGATGCTCAATGTTGCTACGCAAGTCAACCGGCTCTCGATTCCTTCCGTCAATGGTCTGAGCGAGCGTCTTTCGGAGCTTCTTCCTTGCCTCAGGGATCTCAACCTCGATACTGTCCTCGCCAAAGATCTCCAGATCGCTCATACCCTTGATGACATTCATCAGCTTGGTCAGACGCCTGCTTCTGCTCGTCCGGGAACTGTGCTTTCGACTCGTACTTCGGCTGGTTTCCGCACGCTGGCCGAGCGCGCTGAGGAGATTGTCAAGAATGGCACTCACGATTCTGTGCTTCCGCTCAGAGCGCTGGCTCTCAACAAGGAACTGCCACCGTTGCCGGGCTCGTTGTCTCTCGACAAGGTGTCCGCTCTCACTTCTCTTGAGGGCAAGGCGTCTTATCTGTCTGGCTCCATTTCTGCACCTTCCGATCTCACCAAGCAACTGGAACGGCCTGCTTCGGTTCTGCTGCGTGGTGGCAAGACTCCTCTGACTGAGGATGAAGTCCAACGCTTGCTGCCGCCGGAGATGAATCCCATCGCTCGTGGCTCGAAGAGGTCTTTGGTTGTCTCTTCCCTCAGCAGCAGACCTTGGAACCTGGACGAGAACTACCCATGGGCCCGTAGCAACCTTCACATCGACCTCACTGCACCGGATCAAGTTCATCACCGCGAAGGTCTGGCTGCGGAGGTTGCTCGTCACCGCGGGACGAAATCGCTCGACTGCACTGTCACTGGAGACCTTCTCGGAAACACCACTTCTGGCATCGACATCGGCTCTATCACTACTGATCTAGACCCAACCGCATCCGTTACCACACTCCAGCTCACCGGCGTCTCCACCCAGCATGGGCGCAAGCACTCCAAGCGCTCCATGCTCGGCTCCATCAAGCACAAAATGCGCCTCAGCCGCAGCCACCACGACGACACCACCAGCCGCAGCCTCCCCACCTCCCCCGGCCTCCGCTCCGCCGACGAACCAACGCACAACCCGGGTGACCGCTACCCGACCACCGCTCTCACACCACCCGTCGGCTTCAATCTCGACGAAGTCCGCTCTTACTTCTCCGACGACAGTTCCGAGAGCAACAAAGAACGCACCAAAACCCCCAAAGGCCGGCGCTGGACGGGCTTGAAATCCAAGCATAAAACCCACAATCACGGCCAGAAATGCAACGACAACCTCGAGGGCCAGCGCGCCCACTCCCTCGATGCCGGCCTGGCGGCCTCCCACCCCTACGACGCCGGCTCTCTGGCCCACGACCGCGCTGGCATCGATCACTCCGCTTTCTCCTCTTCTGCAGGCGCTGGTGCAGCAGGCGGCAACACGCTCCTCGACGGCATCGGCATGGGCAAGACGGAATTCCGCATCAAGCGCTTCGGCGAGAAATTGCGCGTCTTGTTCGCCAAGGGAGGGGAGCTTCTGCGCTCGCTCAGCACGCGCAGCTCGCGCGGTGGTGGTGGGGTTGTTGGGGGCAGGGGCGTGGCGGCCAGGGAGAGGGATGAGTGGTTGTCGGATTCGTTGTATTCCGGTGTGTGAACGAACCTTTTGTGAGTGATCGAATGAGTTGCTGGGGGTGGGCGGTTTGGGGGCCTGGTTGGGTTGGCTTTTGAGGGTGATGGTTTTTTGCTGACTTGTGGTGTGGTGCAGATGTTCCGAACCTTTTCGTTTGATTTCGCTTTTTCCTGGATTTTATTGACGACATACATACCCGATGTGCGGCCGGCATTTGCTTTTCTGGATGGTGGGGTTTTGGTGCTTTGTTCCATTTGGCTTGGGTTATGAGAGCATGGATCATGTGTTAAGAGATGCTATATGGATATGATATTGTATTGGAGGATTCTCTGTTTCTCTTTCCTTTTGCATTTTTTACCTTTTGATGGAGGATGCTTTTCATTGACTTGATCTCGTATCTTCCTCTTCTTTCCCTCAATTTGCAACATCTATGCTTGTCTTCTTTTCTTTGGCTGGTTGATGTTTGATAGCATGTTAAGATAATTGAATGGCTAATCCTAAGATGGTTTTTGTAGCTAGCAGATGAACATTTTTGCCTTCTCGTGGTTCACGTGTCATGGGTCTACTGTCACCGCACCACCAACGATCTCACTTCCTCCAACACCTCGCCAGGTATTCTTCCACGCCCTTCGCTTCTACCAAAGGACACAGCTCATTCAATCTTGGCTCCACAATGGCCGCACCAATCTCCTCATCCAATTGCAGCAATGCAAACTGCGCCGCCATCTTCGCCAGGACCTCTTCCACACTCCTGCCAACACCGTCCACAACATCCGCCCGCGCCTGATACTCCGCCCTCTTGACTTTTGTCACCTCCATCTTCCGCCCCGAATACTTCTCCAGGAGCGCCGTCGCCCGCGAAATCTCGATCGTCTCTCCAACCATCCCCAACTCCCCGTCCCCCCACCGTCCCACCGGCAACTCACACGCGGCCGCCACGAACTTTCCCACATCCCAAATATCCGTCAAGGTAACCACCGGGCTCCCCCCATCATCCCTAACAGGTTCCTCCGCCTTCCGCCCCACCACATCCCAAATGACATTCATATCCTCCAGCCCAGCCAACGCCTCCACCCTCCTCTCCTCCCCACCACCACCACCACCGAGCGCCTCAAACCGCTCCCCCACGCACAAATAATTCATAAAACCCCCGCACACAAACCTCCCAACCTCCAACTCCCCACCACTCTCCTCCCTCGCCCGCACGCAAGCCTCCCAAACCCCCTCCTTGCACCTCAATACATCCACCCTCCCACTCGCCAACGGACCCATGCCGAACTCCGAAGGCGCGAAACGCCGCACGCCCGCCTCGCGCGCCGCGCGCAGCAAGGCGAGTTGCGCCGACGCCCAGTCGGCGGGGTTGTGGATTTTCACGACTGAGACGAGAGTGTGCACGCCGCGCAGGGCGGAGGTGAGGCTGGCGTGGTTGGCGTAGTCGACTTGGCGGGTGGGGATGTTGGGGGCGCGGGGATCTGTGGTTTGGGCGGTGCGCGAGAGGATCACGGGCGTGTTGTTTTGCGTGTTGGGGGAGGAGGTGATGGCGCGGATGATGCTGTGGCCGAGGGTGGGGGAGGAGCCGCCTGCGATGGCTATTAGGGGCATTTTTGGTTTTTTTTTTTCCGACTTTTGATTTTGTAGTTGTCTTTTTTTTTTCCCCTTGGTTTAGTTCTTGGGCGTTGGATTCGATTGAGGCGAGTCCGGTGGAGTATTGTGATTTTGCGAATCGCGATCCCCGTGGTATGAGAACCCACAACTGTTTTCTGATTTTAAAACAGAAGGCCTTCGAATAGTTAGGTGGGTGGTGAGTCGTGAATCGTGGGTAGTGGCAAAAACGGTAAGTAACACGATGGTTTCCTCAATTCCACGAACACATGGCAAGAAGACTTTATAACGGTTGATGGACGTTCAGAGGATGTGATGCTCCAGGGAGGGAGACGACTTTCCAACTACATGTACCCGGTGTCGCCTGCGAGAAAAGCATGAGGTCGATATTATCCCAGAATAAACAGGAAGCACAGTCGAAGGTGTGTTAGCCAGGCAGGCAGCAGCATGGAGGATCCCTGGACGTGATGATGAGACAATCATCAGGTCGGCGTTCGTGGCCGGCCGTCGTAGACTTCACCGTGGTAAACTCAAACCATGGCGACGCCAAGTGAGGGGGTTACGATGTGTGTGAAAGCTTCACCTTGCCTATACCAATAGGTGGCGAATGACGATGCCAGCAGGAATATTGCTACTGCGTACGTGATATCGACATCAAGGAGCCGCTGAGGATCCTCCACTGAGACAAGCAGCGGAGAACGAGATGGATTCAAGTTACTTCCTTCGAATCAAGCCATCAAGCCCCTTTGGCCGACCTCAGCAGAGCCAGACGATCGCCTGCCTTGACCACCTCACCCGGCTGCACAAGCACTTTCTCCACTTTGGTTTCTGCCCAGTCTTGCGGCACGTCGACGTTGATTTCCAGCTTCATCGCCTCCAGGATCGCCACTGTCTGTCCGGCCGACACCGTTTCTCCGGCTTCAACTTGCACTTTCCAAACGTTGGAAGCGGTGGGCGCTTCGATGCTGCTGATCGCTGGGTCTGTCGATGTGTTAGCTTGATGATTGCTCGTTGATTTTGGTTGCGAAAAGGACGAAAAAGATAGGTCCAGAACAGGAAACCCTTGCACAGCAACTTACCATTCAGCATGGCCTCGACAGAGCTCTCATCGACCTTCGTCTTCGCCTTGTCCTCCCGCCACTTGACCAAAGACTCTGCCTCAGCAGCCGTCATCTCCTCTTGCACTTTCGCCTGTCGGGCACGGATCTCTTTGACCTCATCCGCCGTATCTGCAAGCAAGCGATTGTGCTCCGCCATGTCAAACTCGGCCTCCTCCCACTGCCACTGGTAAGTGCCAGAGCGGAATTGCAGCAGCAGAGCGTCCATCTCCGCCTCGCTCACGCGCTCGAAATCGATAAGGTCAAAGTCGCGGAAGAACCAAGGCCGCTCGGGCGAAAAGCCTGCTTTGTAGCCGAATTGGTCGAAGCAGGGGATCGTACGTCCGAGCATCATGTACCCGCCGGGGCTGTCGCTAGGGTAGATGGACAAGCACGACCCACCCCAGCCTGCGGTTCCTTCGGGCGTGAAAGTTCGCGATGGGTTGGCTTTGGGAGACGACATCCGCTGGCGCGGGTCCACGGGCAGGGAGACGGTGTTGCCGGTGAAGAAGCCGACTATCACCGCGATAAAAGTGCCGTGCACGAAGTTGTGCTTGAGCTGGTCGGGTGTGAAGGCGTTGTTCTTCGCGACGAAGTCGAGGTTGGAGGGCAGGTAGGGTGCGTGAGGGCGCGTGGTTTCCATGTAGCGTTTGGTGGCTTCGTCTTGCTCTTTGCTTTCGAATGAGAGAGGTAGTTTGAAGCGTCGGCAGGGGACTTTTATCGTGCTGAGGTCGCCGATTTGGTCTTCGAGGACTTGCAGATGTTGTACGAGCTTTTCGCGCGGGAGGTTGAGGCCGTTGTAGAATAGGGTGATGGTCGTGCAGCCGCTCGTTGATGCCCTGATGTTGTCTGCGAGCCATTTGGGAGCTTCTTGGCCGCGTAGCTTCTTCTCTAAGGCTGTGGTGCGACAGCGGTAGTTGAGGTTGAACTCTTCATTGCCGTACTCGACAATGAGATGATCGTCGCCTGCTTGGCGGTAGCGGACGTGAGGTTCGGCGCCCTTTGGCTGTTTTTCCCAAATCACAGACTTTCCGTAATCACCTTTCGGCGTATACTTCGTCTGCAGGGCATGGACCTTGTCGTATTTCCCACTCTCAATCGCCTTCTCGACCGAGTCAAGGAACGCCTCAACCCCTTTCCGCAGCTCCAGAGCCTCTTCGAGAGACACGCGCTTGTAGTGCAAAGTATCACCGGCCTTCATCTGGCCCATCTTCCACCAGTCCGCTCTAATGATCGTATTGCTGCTAATGAAACCACCGAAATTGGGACAGTCGTTGGGGAATATGCAAGGGTCGTCGCCTGTCCAGTTCAGAGCTCCAAGCGGATAGCCGTATTCGATCAAATTGCTGGGATGGGCGCCGCCTTCGCCTCCGTCTTTGCGTCCCCATTTCGGGACTGGACCGATGAGGCGGATGGCGCTTCGACTGGCGTTATGCGAGACTTTCCACTCTGTGCTGTACAGCATTTCGATATCCTCGATCGTCAGATAGCCCTCGTCGTGCGGTCCGGGCATGGTCATCACTTCCCAGTTGTTGTCATACTGTGGTTGCAGTTCTGAAGGCAGGCTCGGGTGGCCGGAAAGCGTCTTCGGGAGCTCCTTCGATAGACTAAGAAGATCGCCTGGAGCGAGAGCGCGGCCTTGATACCCGGAAATGCCGACAATAGGCGATGTCGACTTGCTGTTGAAGTAGTCAGCTACATTGGGGAAGCCACCGTACACCGCGAGGTAGGTACGGCATCCCGAGCCTGTCGTTTTCCCTAGCTTGAGTCGCTGGCCAGCTTTGATGTGCTTGCGGGTCCACATGGGAAATTGATCACCGTCGAGGTTTGCTTCCATCGCAGCGCCTGCCAGAGCCACAACTGCCGGTGCCAGGAATCGCAACTCCGGCCCGCTGAGGGTGATTTCCAAACCTTCGGTGCCGCGTGCATTGCCAACCAGCATGTTCGCTACGCTCAGGGAGATGGGATCCATTGCACCACTGTGCGGGATTCCCTTACCCACCGTGGGCCGACCGGGCAAGTCTTGCACCAGAGTGTACGCGCCTGCCGAAATAACATCGATGGCAGCTGGCTCAAACTTGAAGTCTTTGAGGAAGCTCGTGATCGTACGTCCTGACTTATACACACCATCACGCATAATCGCCGCTAGGAACTCGAGATTCGTTGGTGGTCCGCAGATGGTCGAACGCGAGAGCAGCAGCTCCATGCCTTTGATGGTCGCTTCGCGTGACTTCGTGTGCAGCATCACCTTGGCTAGAAGAGGATCATAGCTAGGCGTGACAGTTGAGCCTGTGAAGACCCAGGTGTCGATGCGTGAATTTTCCAGCTTCTCCCATTCGACTTTTTGCAAGAGACCAGGCGAAGGTGCGAAGTCTCGCGTTGGGTTCTCTGCGTAGACTCTTGCTTCGATTGCAACGCCCACGGGTTTGGAGGGCTGGAGTGATTCGAGGTGAGTTTCCGCAAGACCCCCTTTGCCGGCCAGTTGGGCATCGGCTTGTTGGAGCATCAGCTCGACGAGATCGACATCGTAGCAGAGTTCGGTGATGCCGTGTTCGACTTGCAAGCGTGTGTTCATTTCCAAGAAGAAAAAGTCGCCGCTCTTGTCGTCAACGAGATACTCCACGGTACCTGCAGAGCCGTATTTGATAGATTGTGCAAGGCTGATTGCAGCGTTTCCAAGCTTCTCTCTTAGGCCTGGATGGGTCTCGACGAAAGGCGACGGCGCTTCTTCAATGACCTTCTGATGGCGCCTTTGAATCGAGCACTCTCGCTCACCAAAGTGGATTGCTGCGCCTTGTCCATTGCCGAAGACCTGGACTTCGATGTGGTGGCTTGCAGGGTAGAAGCGTTCGATGAACACGCCGGAGTTCTTGAATAGTGTTTCGCCTCGGCTTTTCACCATGGTGTAGCCTTTCTTCACTTCATCGGTGGTATTGCAGGTGACGAGACCCATGCCGCCGCCGCCTCCAGTTGCTGCGATTTGTTAGCTACTTCTTCTCAATAGCTAGACTACCGCACATGGCCGCTGAGGATTACCCTTGAGCATTACAGGAAACCCAAGCCTTTCACTTTCTTGCGCTGCTTCATCGGCTGTCTCGACAAGACCTTTCGTGCCGGGTACGATGGGCACGCCGGCCTTTTCAGCGAGATCTCGAGCGACTGTTTGTTCATGTCAAACACGTTGTACTGCTATTATAAAATTTGCCGTGCACTTACCATGCTTGATGCCAAAAGCCTAGGCGAAATCGTGTCAGCTTGATTCTCATGTTGCTATCGCCTCGGGAGTCTCACCTCTATCGCCTCTGGACTAGGTCCCACCCAAACAAGGCCTGCACTGGCTACTGATCTCGCAAATTCGGCGTTTTCAGACAAGAAGCCATACCCAGGAATGATTGCCTGGGCGCCTTCTTCTTTGGCGATTTTGATGATGGCATCGCCGTCGGTGTAGGCGGAAGCATCAGATCCTGGCAGCAATTTCGAGACGTCTGCTTGTGAAACGTGCAGGGAAGCGACGTCGGCTCTTGTGTAGACAGAGATAGTCTTGATACCCAGCTCCTTCGCTGTTCGGATGATGCGGACCTGCGATCAGATCATCAATAAAATATATTGTGAGGATATGTCGTTACAATGCATACCGCAATCTCGCCTCTGTTGGCGATAAGTAAAGTCTTTATATTTTCCATTTTGTTTTGTCATGCAGCATCACAGGTCTCTTCGAGAGAATTGTCGCAACAAAAGTACCCTTATATCATTTGCCGGCTGACCAGAAGATCGCCATCCCATTAAGGAAGTCATCCTGGCCATTGATAAGGACCCATGATGCTCCACCCCCGCTCCAAAGGAAACCATCCCATTGTACCGAGCGGCGCCCTCGGGGAGCTCATTCGATGGAACCAGCGCGCCACAACTTCGCATCTCCAGATGTTTCGTCATCTCAAGCGTGTACCTGCCCAACACGGTATTGACTAATATCATCTCTATCACTTATATCATCTTTGTTTGATTCAAATTGTCTCGTGCAAACTTAAGTTCGCAGACCGAATTTCTCTCAACGTTTCTGATCGAATTCTCGAGACCAGAAGCATTGAAAACTCACCACATTACCAAAAACAAAATTCATTGCATTGAACGACAACGAGCTCCAGCAACGTACCAGCTCATTTGACCATGCCACCAATCCCCAGCACCGTAAAAATCAACGTCGACCTCGGCGAAGGCTACGGCAACTTCTCCGCTGGACCCGACGACGAGCTCATCCCGATGATAGACCACGCCAACATCGCCTGTGGCGGGCACGCCGGCGACCCGATGATCATGCAACAGACCGTGCGAGCTTGCAAAGCGCACAACATCCTCATGGGCGCACACCCCGGCCTGCCGGACATCCAGGGCTTCGGACGCCGCTACATGCGCTTCGAGCCCGAGGAGCTCACGGCCATTGTGCGCTACCAGATCGGCGCTTTGAAAGCCTTCCTCGACGCCGAGGGAGTGCAGATGCATCATGTCAAGCCGCATGGTACGCTTTATGGCATGTGTTATCAGGATGAGGCTGTTTGTCGTGCGGTGTATGCAGCGATTCCGAAGGGCGTGAAGGTGTTTGGGCTCGCGGGTACGGTGCATGAGAAGGTTGCGGAGGAGTTGGGATTGGAGTTTGTTGCGGAGGCGTATGGCGATGTGAAGTATACTAAAGAGGGAACATTGGTGATTGATCGTAAGAAGAAGTGAGTCTTTACGGGCGGGTAGGAATTCCTTCTTTCTTACCGTGCTGCTAACAACATCAAACAGGGCCTGGACATCCGACGAGACGAAGAAGCACATCACATCGCAACTGGAGAGCTCAACCGTGACGGCTGTGACGGGCGAAGAAGTACAGATGCCGTTTAAGAACCATCCAGTCTCACTTTGTTGCCACTCTGACAGTCCGAGCGCAGTGGACATCGTGACGATGGCTAGGCAACTTGTGAATGACTTCAACAGAAAGCACGGATATTTGTAATCATTTGTAGTCTAAGAGTAGAGATTGCTTGCATTCATGAGTCTAATTCATCACGTTCGTCAGCCAACTAAGGCGTGCGCCTCGCGCCGTGCTCCTTCCATTCTCACCTCACCGCTTCCATCAACGCCACGTGATGCATCTCAATCGCCTTGCTATCACCCCTCAAGAGTCCAATATTCTCCTTGAAGGAATCTGTATCACGGAATGCCAAGTGAGCTTCCTTGCTCTCCCATCCAACCGCAATCACCGCCGCCTTGCCTTTGACGCCCTGATACTCCACAACCTCATGCGTAATACCGTAGGCAATGTCCACAAACCCCTTCGCTTCCTTGCGAAGCCACTCAGCCGCTTTGCCGGCGTTGGAGAGCCAGTCAGTGTTTGGTTGCGAGTCGAAGTAGAACGTGGCGAATTCGGTCACCGGGGCCGAGAGAGCTTGCTGTAGGACTGAATGCGAGGGCTCGAAATCCACATGGGAGAGGTCGGCTCCACCGGACATCACGGTTTGTAGACGGGAGAGGAAGGGGGTGTAAGCGGCGGAAGCCATGAAGTCTTGGTGGTTGGTGATGCTGTCCCAGTCTGTATTTTGAGCAAATTAGTTGAAGGTGGTGAACGGACTTCGTCGCGATGTCGTATTTGATGCCATTATTCTGGTTGATCGAGAGTATACGAACCGATGATCATTTGCAGAGTGTCTGGACTCTCTACTTGAGGTCCAAATCGCACTGTTTGAAGACCAGGTTGGCCGTGTAGAGTTGTTACGGTATCTTTCATGACCGAGGCACTTGGGTGTGACGGGTCGCCGATCTGGCTGTCGGCGACGAGGGGAATAATGGCAATCTCGGTGGTAGGCATGTTGAACTCTGATCAATAAGAGGACTTGGTGGTCGTGTGGGATGTGATGATTTGGGAAAAGATTGTAGGTCGGGAAACGCCCGTGAGATGACGGGGATGATCACGGAATATATAGGACCTGGAGGATTGTCACATGAACGCTGTATTACCTGCCGAGATCTTCCACTCGCAATCGCGTCTTTCGGTCTTATCAACAGATTCATCGCAATATAATTTCGGAGGCTCAAGTTCTCTCTTCTGATGATTGGTAATATCTTCCACCCAATGTCCTACTTCGCATGTCTGGCCAAGCCAGTTACTCTCTGTTTTATGCACTCATCGCATCGTCTGACGTGTATCATGTTGCCCTGCGTTGCGTTGTCAAATACCAATCATTCGTGTCATGCCTGCTTTTAAACAACTCTTTCCTCAAAATGGTTGTTATTCAACCTATTAAAGAAGCCTATAGTAACGATTCATTACAACACGCTGCATCGATTGATAAACCACCAAACGTTTATGCGGGAATAAGGCCAAGATATACCCCGCATCTCTCACCTTTGCATGATGCTTCCTCACCCGGGCGAAGACCGCGGATAGCTCGGATAGAATCACATCAGCAAATGGCTCTTCCGCAAACAAGGCTGGGTGATTGTTAAGCATGACGGAATAGAATACCTTCAAGTTATATAATGGTCGTTCCCATGCTCGAAGCGAAAGAATGTCAACTAAACCTGACTATTCACATTACAAACTCTCCGTTCCCCCGCAGATCTAGACTCTTCCCCTCACTGAAATACCTTAAACATAGATGCTCACAAGAGCAGTGACACCCCGCCTTTCTCGCCACATCATCAGGAAGATTCACTTTCCAGTCAAGATACCGACACCTCAACTCGCAACAATGACAACCTCGACTTTCAAGCACATCGATCCTTCGACGAGTATCTCCGAGAAACCATGGAGCAAGGTCGACGGGCCTGGGATGTCCTTCCAGATGAAGGATCACCAGAGGAGCGTCCACAACATCCGTGATGATGCCGACAGCTTCACCACAGACAACTCAGGCTTCGCTGTATACAACACGCCAGCCAAAGAGAAACTCTTCACGGACGATGCGGCAGTGCGTGAAGGCTATTACCAGGAAGTTGAAAGCATGTTGCGCCAGCGCCTCCCCGGAATCAAGAAAGTGTTCATATTCGACCACACCATTCGACGAAGAAACAAGGACTCCCCACGCCAGCCAGTCCAACAAGTTCATGTTGACCAGACGCCCGCCGCAGCCGAAGTGCGCGTTCGCCGTCACCTTCCTCACGACGAGGCAGAAGAGCTGCTGAAAGGCCGCTATCAAATCATCAACGTCTGGCGTCCTATCGAGAATCCAGCATCCGATACTCCGCTCGCTGTGATTGACTGGCGCTCCACCTCACCTTCCGACTTCATTCCCGTGGACCTCATGTATCCCAAGCGCGCGGACAGCGCCATGGATGACGATGACCGCGGAAAGGAGAAGCTGCCTGACGAGCAGAATTGGTTTTCCACGGAGGGCTACGAAGTGCGCGGCGAGACTTTGGGAGTGGCCGCGAGTGATCAGCACAAATTCTTTTACATGAAGGACATGACACCGGACGAGGTCATGTTGCTGAAGTGTTTTGATTCATGGGGTGAGGGCATGCCGAATGGCAAGAAGGGCTTGGCTGTGCGTACGCCGCATACTGCTTTCATAGACCCCAATACTCCAGAGGGTGCGCCTGGAAGGCAGAGTATTGAAGTGAGATGTTTGGTCTTTTACGAATAGTCAAGGACTGAGCGTGATGTATGTAGCGATGTTTGCGATCATCAGTCGCATGAATTTTGATGACAAAGCCTATACGCAAACGACAGATATCCTTCTCACTCCCCATTAATTTCCGCTATCAGCCTTTCTACCTTATGTCTGACATCGCAAAATCACGACATCGCCCTCCAAGCAACATAGCCTTGTTTCATCCTGATTGTTTTCCTGTGATTCGCTTAGATCGAACAAATGGCTTGTCTTGCCGGCCCCGAGCGCCACGCTAGGGCTTCGCATTATTTCGGAGACATCGCTGGCTCGCAACACCCGAGCAAGCATATCGTCCTCGTCTACGTGCAACATGTCCACTTCCCAGCACTCGGAAAAGGATTCGGCCAGCCCTGGTATCAGCCCACGCGCGCGTCTCATCTTGTCCAGCTCCACGGCCTGCCTGAGCTGAACGACGTCCAGTGTCAAGCACGTCTGATTCGGCCAGCCCGGACTCCTAGCCCATGGCCTAGCGGCATTTGTAGTCTGGGCATTTCATCACCTCAACGGCGCATGCTGGCATGTTGCGCGTCCTGCCTGCAAGTTCATGGAGACCGGTCGCCCAAGAATATATGCCCTGACCAGGCGGTGCCAGGTCTGTGACGTTCTCTTTCCGCGACTTGCCCTCGACCAGCATGGGGGAAACTGTTCGGGCGCCCTTTTTTTTGTTTGTGTAGGACCCACGGGGGCAAACAAATGGGATAATCTGCGCGGAGATCAGAACGTAGGGCTGGAACTTTTCAACTCTGTTTCTGCTACTCTACACTGGAGTAGAGTTCCATGCTGACTTCATCTACTTCCCTTCCGTTCGTTCCCCAGAAGATTCGAGGCCGCTCGTGTGGCATGATACACTTCGATCTCGCGTGAGCTCTCTCAGCCGTGTTCGGCTCCATGCTCTTCTATTTGCTTTGAGTTTTGTTTGCTACTTTATCATTTAACTTCTTCCCTTCTCTTTGCTCTTTCGAACACTCTGGTGCTCCTTCAAACATTCGTTCTCGCAGCCGGCGATGGAGGCTCCGGCCCGAAAATCAACATCGTGGAGGCTTCCTTCTGTCGCCGAAGGAGCCGGGAGCTACGTAGTAGCTCTTCTTTTGGCGCTGTTGTTCCGCCAAGTGGTCCTTGGTATGTGATCTAGCCTACAACGTTTGGCCACTGCTACCATTATGGAATAGTACTAACTAGGAATCAATTTCAGAAAGCGACGACCCGCACAAATGCAAAGCCCTCATGACGGAGGGTGAATGGTATCATTCGCACACCTGGCTGGCACCAGGTTGTGTTTCCCAGCCTTACAGCTTCAACGATATCAATTCCTGCTTCCATGGTCGACGGATAGTTCTGGCCGGGGACGAGTCGATGCAAGGCATCTACTGGTCCATTGCCGAAGCAGTGGATGGAAACATGCACAGGACTGGGCCTGTGGGAACTGATCTACACTACTCTAGCCCCAACCTAGATCTGTGGTATATCAACGACCCGGAGTTGGAAAGGTCGGGGCTGATCGATACCCTTGAGGCCTATCGCGACCAATTACCCGAGAGTCCCGCTTTGATTGTAGTTGGTACCGGCAGGAGGCATGCCGAGGAAGGCGCCGTCGAGAAATACGCTGGTGCCATTGATCGAATTGCTGGTATTGCTCATCCAGAAGATAGTCGGGTGAGTTTGCCGCAAATACCCATGTCAGGGAAGGGCGAGATTGGAGACCTTCTTCTGTTCGCACCCGTTCAACAACCATGGAGCGACAAGCCGGAGACGGATCCCAAGCTTGACGTTTATCGAGAACTAAACGGACACCTCAAGCAGCGCTACGACGAAGGCGCAATCGACGTACTTTGGACCTTTCCCCAAATGACCGAAGACCGCAGAGACAAACTTATCACGGATGGACCAGCAGTAACAGACGAGGTATCTCGACAGCAGACCGAAGTTATCCTCGCGCTGCGATGCAATGCCAAACTTGCCGCTAGAGGCCGCTTTCCCAATACTCGGACGTGCTGCGCCAACTGGAGGTCGCCCAACTGGGTGCAGACAACGTTTCTGATCATGGGCCTTGCCGTCTTACCTTCGATCATTCTGATTGACCTTGTATTGCCGATTTTGAGCAATACGAGGAAACCAGTCATCCGCGGATTTGCCGGTTTTACGGCCATGATTGCGTTGCAATACGCCTCGGACCGCACGCACCTTTTCGAGCAAGTCAAGAGATTGGAGCTCGTGGACCACAACCTCTATGGCATGATCTTCGTGATCATGCTCATTGGCCTGATATCGATACGTCGGAGCAAGCCTCTTAAGAAACCTGGACTGGGCGAGAAACCACCTGCACAACCGTTCCTGTCAAGAGATCAGACGAACGAATGGAAGGGATGGATGCAGGCTCTCATCATTACCTATCATTACAACAAAGCCTGGAAGGCGCTTTGGTTCTGGGAAATCATCCGTCTCGCGGTTTCCTCTTATCTCTTTCTGACAGGATTTGGACACACCCTGTATTTCTTACAGAAGAAGGATTACTCTTTCCGCCGAGTTGCAAATGTCATGATCCGCACAAATCTTCTGCCGGTCACGCTGGCGTATGTGATGCGTACACGCTGGCTGCTGTACTACTACATGCCTCTTTCCACCTTCTGGTTCCTTGTTGTCTATGCCACGATGGCCATCGCCCCAAGCCTGAACAAGAACAAAGCTCTTCTCATTGGCAAGATCATCGCCTCAGCGACATTCGTGAGGACTTTCATCACGACTAAAGATCTGCCTGAAACCTTTGTGCGCCTCTTCGCCCTCGTCTTCAAGATGTCATTCGACGCTCGAGCGTTCTTCGACTACCGTGTCAAGATCGACGAGTATATCGTTTACGTTGGCATGCTTGCGGCCGTCCTCTACCTCTGGCTCAAAGACGTTCTCTACAACGACCAGCGCCAAAGCAACTTCACGCAAAACTTCCGCCGCCTTTTCCCGATCCTAAAATACACCACCATCCTCCTTTCAGCCCTCACCTTCGCATACTTCTGGTACTGGACCAACCAAACCATCCCCAGCCCCCGCGAATGGGCCTCGTGGCAATCCCTCATCGGCCCCATCCCCGTGCTCGCTTTCATCGTGCTCCGCAACGCCACGTCCACGCTTCGCAACTACCACTCGGCCGCTTTCGCCTGGCTCGGCACCTACTCGGGCGAAATGTACACGATGCAGAACCACATCTGGCTCGCGGGCGACCAAGAATCCGTCCTGCGCACGGGCATCTTTTACGGCGACGGCACGCTCGTCAACGATCGCTGGAGGGACTTGGTGGTCATCACGCCGCTGTATCTCATCGCTTGCTGCGTCATTGGAAACGCCACGGGCGTGATTGCGAATTGGTTTCTTTGTGAGGAAGATGTGGAGAAAGAGCCTAGTGCGGCGCTGCCGAGTCAGCAGACGAGGCACAAGGCGCGCGTTGCGTCGACTTCTGCCGTCGAGATGGGGTTGCTGGCGGGGGAGAACGTTACCGCCGACAGTCAGGAAGAAGCCTCAGAAAAGGACGCCGTGCCCGCTCCGCCTAGGCCAGGTATGCTGCGGCGTATCGGGGCTTTCTGGCCGCGGACGGTCAAGGGCAGGGCGGTGCTGGTGCTTGCTTCGCTGTGGTTCATGAACGTGGTAAGTGAAGACGTCGTCTTGATCTGTGTTCAAATGCATGCTAACCACTCCATTCCAGATGTATACTTAGATCACCCATCTAGGCCTGGCGGTCAATATCTTTTGTCAATACCAAGTTTCATTCTGGTTTCTCGTTAGATCAGATCCCTCTTCGTGCGTGGACTGAAAAGCTGCGACCTCCCAAGGATGCGCCCAAGAAGCACGGTTTTTGAAGCACATCCGGTCGAACGCAATGTGCAAGCGACGAAGATTTAACATTGACCTCTGGCGTCTACTGACATGTAGTTGTATATGCGTTGAAGTCAATGCATGCGTTTTGTGTTGGGTAATACAAGAAATGCAGTGTAGTCAATGAGGTAACTAAGGTGCGAACGCGATGTCGCTTTAAGCATGATTTCTTAAAGTCTGATCCTATTGTCGCTACTGACCTCACCCTCGACCTCAGACATGCTCAGAAAATAATCTCGGGAAAGTCTCGAAAACATCATGATCTCGTCGCATGATGAAACGACTTAGCGCAATCCTTCGCGCAAAAGGGCTCACCGGTCTCCGGCTTCAATGATTCAGGCAACAATTCGCACCAAAGGTAGCGTACCAAAAACACGCGAGTCCCCTAGTCTTCGATTTTCAACAAACTCACAACACTGTTCATATTCTCAAAATGCATTTGTTCGACCTACCCGAAGAGCTTTTGAGCCAGTGCTGCTCGACGACAGACGTCAAATCTCTGCGCTTGACATGCAAGCGTTTTTCGCTTTTGTTCGCACCGCAACTCTTCCGCAACATACAGTTGCTTCCGACTCCCGGAAGCGCCAAGAAAGCACTGTCGGTTCTGAAAGACGACAGGTTGTCGCTGCTCGTCACCGAGATTTACATCAGACCCCACACGTGGGAAGACGGCTACAATAGAGATCCATGGGAGGATCCCAACCCTTGTTGGAAAATTGAAGCATTGGATAACAATGACTGTGGCGAGCCCCTGGTTGAGATCCTCAAGCCCTCGAAAGTGTTTGGATTTGATTTTGACAGAGAAAACGAAGACGAGGATTCCGATGCGGAAGGGGAGGGCGACGACGATGACGATGAAGATGAGACCTCCGAAGAGATGGAGAAAGAGCTTTCCGCGTTCTTCAAACGAGTCATTCACGAGATTGGACGCTTCAAGAACTTACGTCGAGTGACATTGAAACACACCGATATTGTATGTGGACGGCACGGATTATGATTCCCTTCTTTCCCGCGGTGCAACCTCTTTACTGACGCATGCCAAACCCACCTAGGTCCATGAGCCATCACTGGACGCAGAAGATTCAGAAGCACCTGAGTCTCTGGAGTACCGAACAAAGATTCTGCGAGAAGTCTTGAGAGGACTGAATCACCCACACCACCCCGCCTCCAAGCTACCCGGCCTTCGTGTTGAGTGGATGCAAGACTTCGTGGACGCCGAGCTTGCAACATGCGATGATTTCAAAGCTGTCATGTCGCGCCTGCAAAGCCTGCAGTTGTCTGTTACTTCATGGCAAGAAACCCAGGAGATTGACGATGACATTTCTCGAGACATAGAACTGCCGGAGCAACATGTTTTCTTCGGTCGAGATCTGCGGACATTTTGGTTGGAGCCTCTCCAGGACCGACTGTTGCATCTAGAACTCACCGGTCGTTCGGCATGGGGGTATGTCCCGAAATGCGATCTCCGCGGCTTACATTTTCCAAAGCTCAAAAGTCTCGTGCTCGGTGAGATGACGTTTACACACGATTGGCAATTCGAGTGGATTCTTTCGCATGGCAAGACGCTGAGTTCGTTGACTCTGGATGAGTGTCCTATCATTCACGCCACCTGGATTGGGCATACTTTGGATAATGAAAACTACCCGATATTTACTCTCGGGCAAAGACTAAAGTGGGAACGCGAAGACGGGGACGCCAATCTTAATTACTGGACATACGAAGGGCGGTGGCACACCTGGCTCCGGAAATTCAAGGCCGGTCTCCCTTTCCTACGAGAGATCAAGATGATCAACTGGCTTCGTTCCTGGTCAGAGGCGGCTCAAGAGAAGAATGGGTCCAAATGGGCTAGATACTGTATCTTCTTCTCGGCAGGATGGGCTTGTGAGGGCCAAGTCCAGCTCCCGAAAGGTGATGATAAGCCATATTTCGGCGGGTTGAATACGGATTACTTGGAACCAGAGCCCTGGTATCCTGATTGCTGGGAGGAAGACCAGAAGGCATTCGAAGAGCTCCTGGAGGTAGTTAGGCGTCGAAGGCAGATTTCGGCTTGAGATTGGACTAGTTAGGCTATTTCACGATGCGATCCTGATTCCCGTACTCTCATGCCTCTCGAAGCATCTTGGAACAAGCCGAAACTTGTGTCCATCCAATCAATAGCATAGGGCGACATCTCCAGACAAATTGAGCTCGCTTTGCGCATATTGATATTTTGCAGGCTCTAGATGATAGAACGAGGCGCAGATTTTACGTGGTTCACACGCTAACGACCCCCGAAATGATTGATGATAAAGAGTTCCAGCTCTGTTTACGATGCGGGCCGCCATTTGTCACCACGATGCACTTCTCTGTTGTTTGGTCCTAAGCTTAGGCTCTTTACCAGATCTAGACTAAGAGGAGATAGACATGTTCCTTGAGTGGAATCAGACCAAAGAGTTTAGCAGGATCAGGCTTTTGCGGCTTTTGCTTTTGGGATGAGCTTTTACGGCTTTTAGGAGCAGGCTTTTGCGGCTTTTGGAGGCCGAGTAGCACGAAAGCTAATAAATCAAACGCCTTGTCATCAAGACATCATTCACGATGAAGACGTCAATGAAGATGTCAAATTGGCTATGGAGAGGTATAAGAATCATGCTGCAGAATCATGCTGTATCTTCACATTCAGCTCTGAAGGCCCACACAAACTCAACGCACCAAGCAACACCAACCGTTACTTTCCCTCCTAACTTCCTGTATTCTCTCACAATCATCTCCCAACTGGAAGTGCTTGATGCACCTTCTCGCAAAATTTGCAAAATACGATGCCTACGGCTCAAGACGTCTACCGGTTTCTTTCTTCCCAAGCTCTCGGCAGAACCGTGCTGCCTGATGTTGATCTGTCAGGCAAGACGACTGTGATCACGGGCGCGAACACGGGTCTCAGCTTTGATACTGCAAAGCATTTGTAAGCATATTGCGGACCTTTTATTGATACACATGATACTAATACCATCGAATCGGCAGGGCTTGTATGTACGCCTCCAACCTCATCCTTGCATGTCGCAGCCTCGAGAAAGGCGAAGCGGCCAAGTCCGAGATATTATCGGAAACAGGGTGCGAGTCCAGAACGAGAATAGAAGTTTGGGAGGTTGATCTGGATCGTTTTGACAGTGTCAAGGCTTTCTGCAAGCGTGTACACACCGAGTTGGACAGGGTCGATGGTTTCATCGCCAACGCCGGTGTTGAGAGCGAAACTTACGAGGAATCAGAAGGTCTGGAGCGCACATTGACAATCAACGTGGTATTGACATTCTTCATGGTAATATCCACGTTGCCGAAGCTGCAAGAGACAGCATCGAAACACGGCGTTGACACCAGGCTTTCAATTGTCGGCTCCTTGATCCACTACATGGCGCCAGACAGTCAACTTGATGTCCCCAGCGTCGAAAAGATTCTCATGGTGTTGAGCAACCCGACGACGGCCGACATGGCTTCTTGTTATCCTTTAAGCAAGCTCGTGGTACATCAGGTCTTTGACAGGTTGATGGAAAAGCTGCCTATCGAATCCGCTTCCAAATATGCCATAGTGAACCTCGTTAGCCCAGGTTGGTGCAGCACGGAGCTCGGGCGCAACAAAAATCGAGCGTTGTTTGAAAGAGTTTGTTTTCGAATGATGGGTCGCACGTCGGAAGAAGGGAGCCGGAGTTTGGTGCATGCCGTCACTGCTGGACGAGAAACGCACAAGAAGTACTTGTCAGAGTGCAAGGTAGCTCCGCAAAGTGCATATATGCGCAGTGAAAGGGGCAGGTGCGTGGGGGAAAGGCTCTTCGGTGAAACAATTCAACGAATCAGAGACATTGATGCGAAGATTGCGCAATGTATCGAATAGTCGAATAGGTAGCGGCACATAGAGCAAGCTCATGCATCATCCACATCTTGGAGGATCAAGTCCCAGTCTAGCCATGAGACTCCCTGGTCGAAGTCCAGATCCAGCATGTCGAGGTCCGAGGTATTGACTAGACCTGTGACAGGGTCAGGCGGAAGACGTAGCAAATCAGCATTCACACTCCAACCATCCAGATCAGCAACCGCCTGAGATCCACCAGCAGCGCGACTTGCAGGCTCAGACCTCGAGAAGGAGGCAGTCTGCTCTGTATGAAAGCAATGTTCAACTGAGGACGGAGGGTCACAGTAGTCAGTTTCACGTGGGGCTTGAGATGCCACACTGATTGTGGATATCAATTGACCTTTTAGTTTCGTGACATGTCGAAACAGTCTGGCGATAGATCTCCACAGCATCCCCCTGATCTATGTCAGTGACCGGTACAGAATACCTTCGAAACGCTTCGCGTACAACAGAATACGCTTCGTCTACACCGTCACCATGGGGATTTCGACAGAGCTCGGCTAATGCCACAGCTAGGGCGTACCAGGGCGTCCACTTTTTCCATGCCCAAGGTGCGAGTTGACGAGCATCAAGATCCATGTGGCGCCTAAGGACCTCTGTCGCACTCGCCATCGAGTCGAATTCATCAGTGGGCGGTACGGCGTGATACCTTGAACGGTATGGTGGTCTGCGCAGAAGAAGTCTCATACTTGCTGCAATCGACCTCGCGCCCCCTTGCCGCATCATCTCGATTGGCGTAGCATCGACAGGGTCGATCGGAAAGTATTTGGAAGAAAAGACACTCTCAAGCTCAGCGACTAATTCTAGCTTCTGCTCCCATCTGCGCCAGCCGTCGTCGGGTACTTCGTCAAGAGCACATATTCTCTTGAAACAGACCATCGCTTCATATGTCATCATAGAGAAGCTCATATCTGTGAGTGCCGTGCTACGCGGGCTAAAAGTGATGGCTGACTCTAATTAGTTGTCATTCAAGTCGCGAGGTGGTGTTCCCAAGTCTTTGGCGTGTATGAGTGGCGCAGCCCCACGATCAAGAGTGGCCTCGGTATCCATCAAGCATATACTAAACCACAACCTTCGACGTGCATCCAGCATTATAGGCGGGCCGGAAGTAGGATCTTTGGCTCCCAGCCCAAGTGCAGTTGCAAGGCGTACAGCCACAGCTAACAACGTCCAATTCAATGCTTGGCCGTTGCATGTCCGCAGTGCTTGCAGATAAATTACGAAGGCTTGGAGGCCCCGTTTGTCGGGATTTTGCAGCGTGCGTGCGCTTGTAAGCAGCGTCTCAGTCATGTTCCGATACGAGTGAAGAGCTTTGTCTTTCGTGTCAAGAAACAAGTCGAGGCACTCAAGCTCGCTCAAGCTGCATACGGCCATGTAATAAATCGCGTATTCGAGAGCTTTGGCAGACGGCGACGCATCTGAGATTACAGTGCTTCCGTACCTAGTCCAGATGCCGCGGCATACAATAGGCCAATGCAAAGGCTTAAAGACAGTATTGACGCGAGCCTCATAGGCATCGAGCAATGTCTCCCTGACTCTAGCATCAAGCTTCGTATGTTGTATTGTATGGTGCGTCTGGTCTGACGCAAATAGCACGGAGCAGCCGTCACTGAAGCCATCATTGTCGGATCGCACATTTGAGGCGGTGGCATCGACTTGATCGTCATCCGAGTCTTCGAGGGTCTCGCGAAGCCCAGCTACCTCTTGTGAAAGAACGGTTCAGAAATCCGATGCTACGAACCCTCCGAGCCTGCCGGTCTGAGGCGTCTCTAATCGCTTGTCCGCGTGCTCAGCAGAAGAGGTGTTGTGCGCATCTGAGCCTGTCGCATTGTACTGATGGACGAGTGCTTCCAGTCGAGCAATTCGTGGTTGAAGGGCGGCAGTCTTGTCCTTCGTCTTACCACTCCGGCCGCGAGGGAGACGTGCACGCTGCACGACATCACACTGAGTGCCAGCCTTTTGGCAAGCAGAACAGGGTGTCTGCTTATTGCATTTGCTTTTACGACTTTGACACTGCCTGCAACTGAGCTGAGGCATTCCTAACAGGATTGGAAAGAGAACATTATAGTAGGAGGCTAAACATAGAACACTTCTAGTAGGAAGCAGGCATAGCAATGACATTGTCACTCTCGGTATGCCTCCGATAATTCGGCTTAGCGCCGACGGAGACAATCGGACATGATGAGACTTCCGAAGATCTCCGTCTTGCCTTCTGCTTCTGTCCAATACCACTTGCACATTTGCGATTGACAAATTTAGCCGAGTGGGTCTGAGATCAATGTATGATCTACATCTTGTTGCCAGAGCGGGCGACGGCCTACCTTGCAGGTACAGTAATTTGGGTCTGTCCAAGTGCGATGCATGACTCCCATTATCGACTCATTGATCTCTCATACTTCTAGGCCGAAGCATTCAATACATATGAACAACATGTCACCAAAGTCTTACAGAAGACAACACTATTACACAGATACTCATCACTGTTTCCGCGCAAGATGTCTCGACAAAGCGAGGCTGAGAAGGCTTTGCACGACCAAACGCAACTATTACCGACGAAGGAACTCCTGCTCGTCTTCGCCATAATTGCGCTCTCCTTGTTCATTTGCGCAGCAGAGCAGAATGGTATAGGGGTCCTTTTGCCATCCATTGCTCGAGATTTGGATGCACAAGCGAGTATCACTTGGGCAGGTACCAGCGCCCTCATCGCCAACACGGTCTTTCAGGTCCTCTACGGTCGATTGAGTGACCTCTTTGGACGCAAAAAGATCATGCTTTCGGCCCTCGTGTTGTTAGCACTCTGTGATCTCGCCTGTGGCTTAAGTATTAATTCAACAATGCTTTATGTCTTCCGTGGGCTTGCTGGTGTCGCGAACGGTGGCATCACAAGTCTATCAATGATGATTGTGAGCGATATCGTCACGCTCCAAGAACGGGGCAAATACCAGGGGATTCTGGGTATCATGGTAGGAATGGGCAATGCTCTCGGTGAATATGACCCTTTACATGGCCTTCCGTGGCAGTATCACTAACGACTTTGCTAGGCCCACTCATTGCATCCGCTTTTGCCATCAATTTGACATGGAGAGGATTGTTCTACCTGCTGTCACCTTTCACAGTGGTTGTAGCCTTCGCTAGCTACGTCTACCTTCCATCCAACATGCCAAAAGTCAATCTGTTAGAAACAGTCCGGAGGATCGACTTCTTAGGTCTATTCACTGGAACAGTTTTCATTATTCTGGTTCTGATCGCCATTTCGCAGGGCGGGCATCCTGGAACACCTTGGGACTCACCACTTGTTATTGCCATGCTGGCTATTGGTGGATCCTTCGGCATAATCTTCTTGTTTGTGGAATGGAGGGCTACCTTACCAATGATGCCATTGGACATGTTCCGGCGCCCATCTGTTGCAGCCATGCTCGGTCAAAGTTTCCTATTCGGTGCCTCGTATTTCGCCTATCTCTACTATCTTCCGCTCTACTTTCAGAACGTCAAAGGTCTATCACCGCTGATGTCGGCTGTGGTGTTCTTGTCCCTCGTTCTGCCTCAGTCTGCTGCATCAGTCGTGGCTGGCCTTTACATGAGCAAGTTCAACCGCTACATCGAGGTAGTCTGGTGGGGCTTTGGTATATGGTCAGTGGGATCTGGTCTGATGATACTGTGCGATGAGAACACCAATCTGGGCCTGGTGACATTCTTCCTGATCTTGACTGGATGTGGCACCGGTAGCATCTTCCAGCCAACTCTTGTTGCGCTACAAGCCCATTGTCCAAAAGAGCAACGAGCCGTTATTACCTCCAACCGCAATACTTTGCGGAGTCTGGGAGCTGCTGTCTCGCTAGCTGTATCTGGTGCCTTGCTCTCTACTACGCTCAGGCGTTCATTGCCAGAAGAGTTGCAGTACCTCGCAGCCGATAGTTTCGCGGCTCCAGACCTGAGTATTTTCAACCCTCAGCAGCGCGAGCAGATATCCCAAGCATATGCATCTGCAAGCAGAGCAGTATTCATATGGAGCTTCGTGCTGATAGCCATCAGCTTGGGTCTCACAACAATCATTAGAGATTATGGATTGTCCAGGAAAACAGCGGAACCTCTCCGTGATGCTGATGACATGCAGCCAGAAGAAGGCAACAAGCACCCTGAAGGACGTTAGGCGAGGCAATACTAAAGTGTTACGATCAAAGATATCGACTGTCCAGAGGGATCAACACCGCCTTACCTTTTTCAACTCTCAAGACACTGCTCGACCTTTGCTCTTAATCCACTTGATTGAATTTTGTGAATGATCCCGCATGTTCGGACAACGGTGAGAATGAGGGACTTCGGACGGGATGCCCAGTTTCATTGACCTATGGTCGTATGTACGAGCATATTATTCACATTGCATCATATATCTGTCTGGAATCAAAGCGAGATTTGTAATAGCTGATTTGCTAGATAACATGAAGTCAAGGTTCGCACTACAGCGCCCCCCAAACCGCTGTTTCAGCACTCACGGGAGTATTTACACACTCTGCAATACGACTCTCGAGCTTCGGTCGTTATCAGATGTCTCAAATCTCATCCTTGCAGGCCTCGCATGAGCTGACATGTCGTCTCCTGATGCTGACATGTGTCGCAGGATTATGGCTTTGTGGCGTGATAATGAGCCCACGACTGCGTATGCATTGTTGTTTCGTTATGGTCTTCGTAAGCGACCGGTCACGAAGCCACGCCGCACAAAAGAGCTACAAAATCTAGCTCCCGGCAAGGAGAGTTCTATATCACAACTACGATCCATTAGCTTATCGATCAGATACCTTGCCACACAGTCACCACAGCGCGCTCGGCCATGGCAGAGCAGATTTCGATTAGAACCCATATGGAGCAATTGCGCTTCGACAAAAGCCATCCTTTGTACGTCAAGCTCATCAACGGCGAAGCCATCCGCCTCCTCGAGATCGCACCGGGGTCCGGGGCTCAACGAATTGACATTCAACTGTCGATATGCGAGCTTGGATACTGCCCACCTTACGATGCGGTATCCTACGTATGGGGTGACGAGTCACAACGAGCTGAGATTTTCTGCAACAACCGCCTTCTCTCCATCACGAAGTCCCTCGCGGCGGTCCTGCATACTATAAGGCTGCCCGACCAGGCCCGGCTAGTCTGGGCTGATGCCATCTGCATCAATCAAGAGGACAAAGATGAGAAGTCTCATCACGTCGCCTTCATGCGCAAAGTTTACGCGAATGCCCGCGACGTGCTTATATGCATGGGGTCTGATGCAGATGCCATCGGCCCTGACATCACTTCTCTTCTGGACTCACACGCGGAGCGTAGAAGCAGACATTCACATCTTGCCTCCATGCCCGTGCTGACCAACGACGATGCGACATTCTCAGATCCCCGGTGGAGGTCTCTGTCCATCCTCATGAAGAATGTGTGGTGGACCCGCGCGTGGACACTCCAAGAATGTGGTATGGCATCGAATCCCATTGTGCTACTCGGACAGGTGTCTATCAGCTACCGCGCACTGATGAGGCTAAATCGGTGGATCGTAGCCTGTGCGGAAACACTACAGTCGGACTTCGGCATACCAGTAGAAACGATCCATAGCGATTGGGAGCAGTGGAATAGTGGCTCCCAGGACCAGCAGGACTATCCTTACACGGCACTTGATTTCCTCAACCAGGCGAAATGTCTACGCTGCAAAGAGCCCCGGGACCATGTGTATGCCTTCATTGGACATCCATTGTTGCAAAGAGAAGATGGAAACGGACCGGTAGTGACCGTCGATTACAAACTGCCCGTGGCGGACGTTTTCCGAGGGGTGACAGAGTGGCTGCTTTCAAAAGCTGGTATGTCAGTTCTGTCCGCCATTGAGCATGATGAGATCACGATCGAAGATACGACTAATCCATCTTGGGTGGTTCGATGGGACAAGAACGCCGTGCAGAACTCTTTCGGCTATTACCAGCCGTTTTATTACAACGCTTCACTCTCAAATTCGCCCATGTTCGCACTCGCTGGAGCTCTGCTGAAGCTCCAGAGTATCCCTCTCTCGCAGATTGTCATGACTTTCCAATTTCCCAAAGACATCGCCACCTGGGCCGTCGAAGACTGCGCAAGCTGGGCAATCGAGAAGGCTTCGCCTGCATTGACCAATCAACCTGCATTACTTTCGGTTCTAAAGAGTGTCCGACCTTTTGCCACTTCGATGCATCTCGACACGCCTTGCAGGTACACTCCAGCGCATCGCGAGGACGCGTTGTCTTTGACTCTGACTTCGGGGCTCCGAAATTACTTACCAGCGGAGGAAAACATGTGTCTGCACCGGGCAGATCGAGAGGCTTTTTGGACAATCTTCCATGATCTTGCCAGGATCGAAAGGACAAGTTCAGCACTTGATGACAACGAGATTTTCGACAAAGGCTCCGCAGACCGATACTTCTACGATCTCTCACTTGCTTGCAAGGGACGATCTTTCTTTGTCACAGAGGATGGGCACTGGGGCATGGGCCCATGGATCATGAAAGCCGGTGACGAGGTGATGATTTTGCGAGGGTCGAGAGTGCCGTTTATCTTGCGGCAGAACGGCAAAGATGTACCTTGCGTGCAAGAAAGTGAGACTTCGACCAAAGGGCATCGGCATGTGAGCCTAACTTACCGGATTGTTGGAGAGGCATATGTACACGGCGTGATGAGAGGCGAGTCAGTAACGGAAACAGCGCCTTGGGAAGAGACCTTCATCTCGTGAAGGCAACGTTTGGGGACATGGAAGCTGAAAGCAAACGTGTTGAGGGTAAGGTGCTCAATGATGGATTCAGGCAGGGTGTCCGATTGATCACTTTAAGCCTCATGGGGTTGATTTCATCTTTTCAATTGACCCGGTCATTTTCATAGAATGCCACTCGAAGAGAAAGTGTGATCATGCTGAGATCTGATTTCTGTCCCGAATCTGACGTTTTACACAAGCTCCTTCAATAAGCGCTCTATAACAGGGTCGGACTCTATTTGTGCTAACACGATGAGAAGACGTTGCGATGCCTCATCTTTTCACTTCTACATACTCTATATCCCCAATTTCGCTCCAACACTAACCACAGCCTCGTAATCCTTCCCGAGATCTGCGAGCGGTAGTTGCACCTGACTAAGATTGCTCCATTTGGGCCCAGACTCTCGTCGATCCACGCAGCCTAACGACGTCCAGCTTTGATCTCAGAACCAGAGTCATTAACTTGCACAGAAGCCAGCTCGCACTGGTCGCCGGAGCGATCAGACCCGACCTCGCTCCGCCGGCCATTGCGACGCTCTCGGTAGTCCATGAAACAAACAATTGTTAGGTGAGATGCCAGGGTACTAGATCCTGAAGTCAGTAACATCCAGATGTAAGAGTGCCAGTTGCCCAGACGTACCTGATTACAATCGAGATAGCCACGACGACCCAGCTCAGCTTGCAGCTTACTCCTTTGCAGACCGAAAAATTCGATTGCATCACCAAGAAAATGACTGCTCCCCAGAAAACGACCTCGAGTGCGTTTAGGATGAAGTAGGCTTTATAGTTTCGCCATTTTTGCAAGCTTCGAACGTGCTCGGTCGAGAACTCGTATGCGATTATTATCAACGACTTCGCACCCTTGAAGAGAGAAAATCGTTAGTGATGTTCTGAGTGCTGCCGCAATTTGCACGTCCAAACTACCATTCCGAGTGCGATTGTGTTTGCCCGAGTTCTTGGCTGGTTCTTCATGAAGAGCCGGGGAACCGAGAGACCCATGGCCGCAATAACCAGTGTGATGTACACGAGATGAAGAGGAGTCTTGCATTTCGGAGAGAATAGACGAGTAGGGAACATGTCGTTGGGTGTTTGAGGAATGATTGGTCTTGGGTGATGGATCGTGTTGAAGATTCTCTGGCCGATGTGCTTTGTGGAAAGATGTGTCGATGGAGAGACAGTAATGAGTCTCTCAGGCTCGATGATGTGTCGTTGTTCTGGAATGCCAATGGGCGGGCATGCTTGAGAAGATATATCTTGTCTTGAGAAGGTCTTCTTCTTAGGCACCCATTATCGCCCAACGAAATATGGTCAATGCAGGCTGATGTGGCACAGTGAGACTTTAGCAAGCTCTCGCTATTCTCCATCATACTCATGGAGATGTAAGCCTCATTGCCAATAATGTTGAGAGACGCCATTGCGCGTTCGTCGTTTGAACCCAGATGTGACCAGCCACGACCATCATACCATGCTTTGTAACATCACTCACCATAGTGTTCTTGCAACTCAAGCCTAAGCCTAGCTACTGTTGCGACTATTCCGAGCTGTCGCAATACCACTCGAAACAGGCAGCATCGAAGTCGCACGGGTTGGAGGGCAGGAGTGGTCAACAAATCCATGCATGTGAGGTCTACAATGACTCGGTCTCGTCGGATTCGTCGTATATCTCGCTTTGCTCGTATTGGTCGCTCGCATCGCTTTAGTCGGGTTCCGACTAGTTGAAACAACGACGGACGGACATGAAGCTGTAAAGCTTATTCTGCTCCAGATAAACGGATTACAAGTCGTTCTCCTCGGATAATAATGCATCGCACGCCATGATGAACGATGATCGACATGTCCAGGCGCAGTTGGGCGATATAAGGGTTCTTAGTAGTTCACCAATGCTCGAAGTGTGCTATATAAGACCATGAAACATGGCTATTGTGTTAAATCATGCATCTTACTACTGTCTTTGCGCAATATACTATGAATGATAATTACTTACCTTGAGCAAGTATGTTTAGGAAGAAGGCTCTTTTATTCCTCGGCGGGTCGATCATACGGCAAGCAGCTTCTTCGTTTTCATCAGTCGCGATTACGAACAACGATACATCACCTGCCCAAGCAGCTTGTCGGGCACTCCAGAGTCAACATGCATCTGCCACGTACTTTTCCAACAGTACAATTTACGTGCAGGACAACACAGACTACTGGTCCCAAGCTTCAGCTCTGGGCCCTGCATGCATTTTCGCACCCTCTCATGCAGAAGAGCTTAGAGATTCCGTCAAAATCCTGAAAGCATTCGGTTCGCCGTTCGCGATGAGGGGCGGCGGACATATGCCGATCGGAGATTTCAACAACATCAACTCTACCGGAGTCTTGCTCTCTTCCAGCGGGTTCAAGCAGCTTGAGCTAGAAGATGACGGAGAGTCTGTTCACGTTGGACCAAGCAATCATTGGCAGGATGTGTCCAAGTATTTGGAACCATACGGCAAGATTGTTGTCGGAGGCAGGCTTGGTATTGTTGGAATCCCCGGTTTCGTGACCGGCGGTGGGATCAGTTTCTTCTCTGCTGAATATGGTTGGGCGAGTAACAATGTGAAGAGCTACACGGTGAGTACATGCCAGACGAAACTGAGGGGCGTACATACTGATGACGGTTTCCAGGTTATCCTTGCCGATGGGTCGGTAGTGAAAGTGGCACCAAATAACTCGTACGCCGATCTCTTCTGGGCACTGCGCGGAGACGGCAACTCCTTTGCTCTGGTGACAGATCTGGAACTGAGCACCTACGACGTGCCGGTAGTTTCCGTGGGTATTACTACCCACGCTAACTCTACAAACTCTTCCAGTTACTATGAAAACGTGGTAGACTTTGCCTTGGACGGGCAAACGGCAGATAAGAAAGCATCTGTGATCCCAGTGGTCAATATAGGCAACACGCCAGCACAATCGGGCTCCGTCTCGTTTACGACATATCGGTTCTGGGGTGGCAATGTGTCCGAGGAATTCGAGTCCGGATCGCCAGAGTCGCTGTCATACTTTGTAGAGCCGAAGCTGCAGGTTGACAAAGACACTTTCTCTCCGAAAAGCATGCATGAGTGGTCTGAAGAGACCGCGCCATCCTTTGCCGCGACAGAAGGTTTTAGGCAAAGGTTCTACACGCCACTGACATTGCGAGTGGGGAAGAAGGCGCAAGTAGTAGCAGCGTTGGAGATCATCCATCGCCTGTACTTTGATGCCATCTCGTCTGCGTTGTCCGATGTCGACCTGTGGTTTACTGGCTTGTCTCCGTTTCCGATTTCAGCAAATCATCTCGCCGCATCTGCCTACAGAAACAATACCGTGTGCGGTCTGAAAATCCCAGCTGGTGACCCGATGGGCATCGAGCCCGAAAACCTCATTGTTGTTGAGCTGTCAGTAAGCTACGCCAACAACGCGAGCTATGAACCCATCATAACGGACTTCCTTCATGGGATGGGCCGTCAGATCCGCGAGGAGCTGACTCGAGAAGGACTCGACGAACTGATCTCGCCATGGATTTATCTGAATGATGCAGACAAAGGCCAGGATGTCTTCGGTGGGTACCCAAAGAAGAACGTCGAAGCCCTACAACAGATTCGGGGGAAGTACGATCCAGACAGGGTATTCACAGACCTGATGCCGGGTGGGTGGAAGGTCGCTCATGCATAGGAGGGGGCCAATGCCTTGCACTCTTGTGGGCATCGCGATTGCTGTAGGATAGCAGAAACTCTAGCTTTTTTGTATGTGGCTTTGTCAAGCTGTGTCAGATTCCCGGTATCCACCACTTCCGAGTGCCCCTGCGCCAGCCACCCGTACGCCAAGTCTACGGGACCGTGCATGCAGAGGGGCAAAAGGGACGTGAGCATGCCGGCGTGGTCGAGTTCGACTGATGACCGTTGATGATCATGGCGTAAACGAAATGCGGCTCAACTACCATGTCGTAGCTGTTTGTGATCCTTCAGAGGTGGACTCCCTCCAGGCAGCACTGGACGTACAATTATGCGCCCTTGCGCTTGAAAGATAGGTCCTAACTCGCCGCGGCCAACTGGACTTCAGAACCATACGCTCAGCATCCAACATGAGCGTGCAGAGTGGGAGAAAAAAGCACCACAAGTCTCGGAAAGGATGCCATGAGTGCAAAAGACGGCGAGTCAAGGTCCGCAGGCCCGCTTCTACAGTCGCTCAAATGAGCAAACCAAATCCTCGCTAATCTGATTTCTAACAGTGCGATGAGAAGCAGCCTGCATGCTCGGCGTGCCATCGCTTAGATCTGTTGTGCGAATATCCACAGAAGCGAAGGTCATGTGTTACACCTGCTCATGTGCCGGTAGCATCATACCCTACTACTACTACTACTCGCCCGCAGACGCAGGATCAGCCTTGGGACACTTGCGATCTCGAGCTCTTGCACCACTTCACTACCTGTTGCTGTGTCAAGGTCCCAGGTGAACACCGTCAGCGGCTGTGGACCCGCGAAATCGTCACTCTTGCCTTCTCGCATGCCGACCTGCTGCATCAGATCATGGCTGTTAGCGCACTGCATCTGTACCACCACGATCCTTCGAGGACGCATCTCGTTGCCAAAGCTGTCAAGCATCGCGATCGGGCGCTTGAATGCGTCCACTCAACGCTTGCTGGTATGAAAGCAGACCTCTGCATCCCGGTCTTTGCTTTCGCTGGCCTATCTATGATATTTGCTTTCGCGGAAGTCGCCATCAGGCTTGACACAGAAGGCCCCAACTACGATGCCATCAGCCACATCGCCGAGTGTCTCCAGCAGAACGTAGGCATCACTACGGTTGTGCGTGCTTATAGAGAGGACATTGAGCGCTCTTGGGCGGGAGAGCTCATCAACTTGAATAGCGACGAAGACTTCGATTGGCTTGCTACATCAGGACTTGTCTTCACTCATGAGAAGATGCTTCACGATTTGATTGACTTGCACGAACGGCGCAAAGAATGGAACAACGCTTGCCATCACGCGCTGAACACGTTACTACGTGCCACTCAAATATTGATGTGGCGCCAACAAAACCACTATACAGTTCACTTGATCAACGCTTGGCCTTCGAACCTCGCACCGGAGTTTTGGCAGCTGCTGGACTCGAGACGTCCTATCGCATTGATGATCATGGCATACTTCGCCGCACTCGCAAGTCTCAGGCCCAACCTGTGGTGGTTTCAGCGCTGGCCACAGATTTTGCTCCGGGAGATCACCGCACGGCTTGGTGAAGAATGGAAAGAAGCGCTCGCATGGCCTACCCAGATGATAATCGATCCACAAATCAATCGCGGACAGCTCGATTAGTAGTGCTGTTCGTCAATATCCTCAAGAGATCTCTTCTGCCTGGATGAGACTTGGACAGTTATCATAAACCTTCCAGTGGCAACAAGCATTTGGACTTTCGGGTGGTGACGGTAGATGCTTTAGGGTTCTGATCATTATTGGGACATTGATCGCAGCTTCGAGAAAACCGTTAGGTCAAGGCAAGCCCGTTCTTGGTTAAACTGCGGACAAGTCATCAACCTGGGGTCGTTGATCTCGGAAACGTCGTTTGAGTCGTTTACGTCGTTTAGCTCGCTTGTCTCGTTTGCATCGTTTATCTCGTTAAACTCGCGAAGCTCGCCATCTATCTAGCTTTTGACTAACGGGACAATGCGGTCGACTGAGGAGGTAAATGACACAATGCCCCAATATTGTGTGAATATAATCTAGGACATTATTAGTGCTCGGCACTTGAGTCCTGTCATATCGCCTTGGACTCGACTTGTCCCCCTGTGGTCGATCGAGTCTTAGAAACATTGTTCGGGGCCCATAAGAGCAGCAGTTCCTCACGAGTGTAAAGTTATTTTTGATCCCTTGAGCGTACTCATCTCAGTCCTTCGCCAACATGATACTCTTACTTCTGGCTGTGACGGTAAGTCTGGTTGTCACGAGATGCAACAAGACAGTTGACAACAAAACTAACAATCCTCGGGATAGCCGCTTCTATACCAAGCTCTCGTCTACATCTACAACATCTATTTCCATGCACTGAGCAAATACCCCGGGCCGACAGGCTGCGCTGCAAGCGCGCTGCCGCTTATCAGACAGTCTCTTCAAGGCAACGCCGTTTCTTGGATTGTCGCATTGCATCGGCAGTATGGAGAAATCGTTCGCGTGAGCCCCAGCGAACTCAGTTTCAACTCTGCTGGCGCTTGGAAGGATATCTATGGTCACCGCAAGGGCGAGCGAGCAGCATTGGCGAAGGATCCACGCTTCTATCAAAACCCAGGCAGCCATGATGTTGTTGATATCATCAACGCAAACGACGCAGACCACGGCAATATCAGGAAGGTTTTCTCCAATGCTTTCTCCGACCGCGCACTCAAGCAGCAAGAACCTTTGTTCAAGACCTACGTCAACAAGCTAGTCGATACTCTGCGCGCCACATCTGTGGATGGCCCGCACCGCGTTGACATGGTCAGCATGTACAACTTCACAACCTTCGACATAATGGGAGATCTGACTTTTGGCGAGTCGCTCGGAATGCTCGAAACATCTGGATACCACACCTGGGTCGCTTCCATCTTTGCGAATTTCCGATTCGGGATATATCTGCATTGCATCCGGTACTTCCCTGCCCTTGAGCATTTTCTTCTCCGATGTATACCTCAGTCGGTAAAAGACAAGCAACAGGAGCACAATGCTTTCTCTCAGCTTCGTGTCGATCGCAGACTTGAAAAACAAGATGCGCGACCCGACATCTGGGGATTAGTGCTTGAGAAGACCGGTCAAGACAACCAGTTGTCGTTAAGTCGGAGTCAAATGTATGCGCACTCGAACTTGTTCATGATCGCTGGCACGGAGACCACGGCGACACTCTTGAGCGGGCTCACATACTACCTACTGGCCAATCCAGAAAGACTGAACAAGCTTACCACTGAGCTTCGGCAAGCGTTCGACATTGAAGAAGAGATTTCCATCGAGCGACTGCAAAGCCTCAAGTACCTGCAGGCTTGCATTGAGGAAGGTCTTAGGATGTATCCCCCTATCTCAAATGGTCTGCCGAGGCTGGTTCCACCAACTGGCGCACTGATCGATGGCCAGGAAGTGCCGGCTGGTGTAAGTTCACGTTTCGGACTTTGCGATTGTCTCGATCAAGCATACTGATGTGAACGGCCCAACAGACACGAGTTTTCGTTACGACTCTAGCTTCCCATCGCAATGCCCAAAATTTCAAGAATCCCGACTCGTTCGTTCCAGAAAGATGGCTGGCTGGCAATGAGGAATATGCTTCAGACAACAAGCAGGGGTTTCAGCCCTTTTCGCTTGGGCCGCGAGTGTGTCTCGGTAGAAAGTGAGTGTTGTCTCTGTTTCGACATCACGCCAATGAGAGATGCTGACGCGCAACAGCATGGCCTATCATGAGATCAGGCTGATACTTGCCAAGCTCTTGTACACCTTTGACTTGCAGTTGTGCAAAGAGAGTGAGAATTGGAACGAGCAAAAGACTTTCCTCATGTGGGACAAGGGTCCTTTGTACTGCAAACTCACCTCGCGGGTGTAGCCTGATCACTTTGCTGAGATTCTGATATTTCTAACTCATTACTCAATGGATCAATGCTCATATGTGATTCAACATAGTAGCACTTGCCTGCACCCTGCATCTGATCGACCCTCCGACTTCGAACATGCCAGACTTGGCTGCTGAGAGTACAGGATCTCGCCGAATGAAATGCATCGATATCCGTCACTTGCCTTTCCGCCTGCAGCTTGGAGTAATGCCTGGTGTCGAAGCCTGTAAGATTACCGCACTTCTTCGAATTCGTCGCTATCGTCGCTCGCAGAGCTTCCCCTGCCTTCTCGCCCAAGTTGACGATAATACTCCTCGATATCACGCATTTCGGCTCGTTCTCTCTCCTGTTCCTCCTTTTCCGCTCTGCGTCGCTCCTCTGCCGCCTCCTCGCCACGTCGTTCCGCTTCTGCGAGAACTTGACAATTGTGGCATTGATCGATCTCGTCTTCTTCCTCGTCGTTCTCGAGTCCAGGACAGGTGGCGTCGGTGTTCATGTCTACCGACTGCAAAGGCCCGCTTCCACGCAGCCCGCACGGAACGACGGGCCCTGTGGTGCGGCCGCTTCGAGACCCGTATTCGGAGCAGACTTGGACTGTTAATGTTTGGGTGCACATGTTGGCTTTCTGAGTGTGATGTTGTTGATTGTCGTTGGCTTTACTTGGAATGAATCAGGAATGGAAACGAATTGAAATGCAAGCAAGTTTATATGGGCACTTAGAATCGACGCATACCGGTGAGAAAATGCAAGGCTGAAGCAGCCTAGAGATGTGCCAACGCATAAAGCAGTGCATCAGGAGTCATGCAGGCCCCACTATCACATGAAGTGCTGATGTACAACTCCCTTGTGATGCTCCAGGCAAGGCGTATTCTTGAAAGCACGATCAATGCTGCATATTAAACAGGAGGCTTCTCGACCTAGATAGTGCGCGACACAATTGGGCGATAAGACTCGTTCAAGATGTGGATAGTATTGAAGCGAGCGACATCAGGCCAGATGAAAGACCTAGGATAAGGAGACAAAGCGCACGATCAGGCTGAGCAACAGTGCCGTGCTAAAGCCACCAGCATGGTCATGCCGCCAGATGCATAAGCGAAATACCAGCACCGGAACAGCCTTGCACGAGATAAGAAGACTTGAGGGTTGCGAATAGGCAGTCATAGACGAAAGAGCAGCTTACAGGTGCAATCGAATGGGTTCTGCTCCGTTGAAGATTTAAATCTGGGCCGTCGTACATTCGGCGACTTCTCATGCGCGTGGTTGAAGCAAGAAGCAAATGATGGTCAGGGTAGCTTGAGTATGTTCGAAGGTTGCCATTTTTTGTCCTAGCCATGTTTACGATTCATGTAGCCGACGGCACCAGCGTGATACTAACAAAGAACAATCGTGCTGTTTCTCTACTTACGAAACGGAAATCGAGAGCAAGTCGCTAATGGAATGAGCAGAGTTGGATTCGCGGTATCGACTACCATTTTGTGTTATGCAAGATTGGCTTGTTGATGGCAAACACAATTCACTACATGCAGCTCTCTTGTCTCTCGGCTCCTCTTCCAGCCGTGCCGGCGTACTCATCTTGTGAGACGCCTGCATACTTCCTCTCCGGAACCGTTTCGACGACCTCCTGACTTGTGAAACAACAATGTCCCACGTCTTCGCTACCCATGTCCGGCACCTCTCCCCACATGACAGGGAGAACAGAGGCATCAACATCTTCCTTGGGCCGGTGAGTCGCAGCTGCCAGAGCGAACGAGCAGCTCCCAGCAATCGGCATGTTACTTTCCAGTTTGCGGAAGCCCATTCCGATAACAACAAGGAGCATGCAAAAGGACACTGCCATGACGGCCACAATCGGTGCAACACTGAAGCCCAGATCTGAACTAGTGTCATCATCCGCAGACTTACGATGGCCTGGAACGTTGACCGTAGTGAAGCCCAAATGGGATCGAACCAGTTCCGGATCTGGAGGAGAATAACGGCCACCCATTACCAACTCATCTTTGACAGGTACAAGCCTGACAAGGAATATCGACTGAGAGACTAGCCAATGCAATACAGCAAATGCGGCCATCAAGGGCAATGCGTAGGTGAATGGTAGTTGTAGCCAGTACGTGCTGCGTTGGACTCCACGAGGAGTCGTAACGCGTAATGATTTGCGCTCCTTTGCGTAGCCGCTATACTCAAGCGAGAGATGCATGCATGTAAATAAACCATTGTAGAGTAGGTACCAGAGAGATACCAGCAGCTGCGGACTGTTGGCGATTATGACCATAGCCACTAGACCAGCACTTGTCGGCATCCTTGTGCTTATCTTCATATTAGGATTGACAGTGCCAAATCCTCCGTAAAGGATAGACTGCCCGAACATTGTGCTTCTTGAGAGGTGCCAAAGTGCAACTGCAGTGGCGGCTGTGGCAGCAACGTACACGGCGATGGTTGACAGCCATCTCTTGATGCTTACTGTAACGCCGCAACGGCGTACTCCCGAGCCGTGGCGAGCGATCAATTGCGAGTGATCCAGACCATGACCTCTGGCCTCCAGCTTCTTAGGTCCAGCATCTGTCTTGCGCATCAGACAATCGCACTTTGTTGAAGCATCGGGCTTGTCCAACCAGCTGGCTATCGCATCGCCGAAAGTGACAAAGGTTTCCTCACGATGATACCATAGGATCCAGAGCATCAGTATACTCTTGATCACGATGCAAATAATCACTGTTATCATGATTGGCAACGAGAATTGCAATTTGCACTGGGACTCCATGACTTTCGCAAGGCAGTACTCGTAGTCCGGCATGAGAGGGTCGTCCAGAGTTGGATTCACCTCGCCCGATGCTCTCAAATGATAGGCGCCATATTCCAGGCTCCTGCGATGGAGTCAGCATGACATACCCTGTGCCCTTTACCAGATAGGGCTAGCACAAGTTGGTTGCAATACTGTCCTCACCAAAATGAAGGAATGGCTTCAGCCTCGGCCTCAGTCAAGTACAAATCAGTCCAATCCGGCAGTGTTTTACTACTATAATTGTTGATCGGAGAGGGCGATGTGAAGTCGCTGAGATTGGTTCCAGTGCCAATGACGGCGAATAGATGCGAGTGACCTGTGAGAGTGGGTCCGGCGTACAAGTCAACGCATTCCCTAGGATTAAATCGATCGAACAATGAGGGTTCTGCACGATAGGCGGCGTGTAGGTGCGACACCAAGGGTTCGGTGTACCACTGAAGCTTGAGTTCGGCGTAAAGAGCGCCGTCAATTTCGTCCTGTGTTGCGTTCGGCGCCCGCTCTGACAAAGTGGCTAAGACATCCTTGAACATCGAGAAGTCTATGTCCTCGGTCTCCAAAAATTGATGAGACACTAGTACAGCTTCGTAGTGTCTAGTGTCGTCCAACTCTTTGAATACGGCGGAGTTGTATAAGAGATGGAGCGGTATGCCACTTAGAGCCAACAGCACCCAAACAATGCGACGCGACCATTGGATGCGAGAAAGTTTCCGAACGCTTGGGACGCCGATGTCGAGCCAATCCCCTCGGGCATGTGCAATGTCGCACTCTTTGCGTGTGGGCGCTGTGAGACATTGCATAGCGTAGTTGGATGCACTGAAGATTGCAGTGCTAATAGCGTTAATGAGTACGTGAAGCGCAACTGACCATTTGTCAATAGCACTACAATCATGCATGATCAAGTCTCCGATTCCATCTTTGAGATCGAACTTCAAGCTCGCCCAGATCGTGAGAATCGAGTTGAGCAGTAAAACCGACATCGTCAGGATCCCTGCAGCCACGATGCCCGCTCTCCAGCCCTTGCGCAGGCTTTTACGTTTGCGAGACGCTGCTGAGACGTTCAAACTTTCCTCCTCACTTGCTTGCCGAGTGGGTACTCTTCCACGTTCGATCAAAGCTTCCTCTTTATCTTCGGTGCAAGCTGGAGAAACGCGACCGGACGTGCCATTCGCCGTCTCGGAGTGTTGGACTTGGGACATGAGCGGGATGTCGAAGCCGGTATCAATGTGGATGTCCAGTATGGGCTTCGTCTCATGATCGGTGTTGGAATCGTCTGTCTCCCCACGGCTTTCTACAAAGCTTGAAGACCTGGAAATAGTTGAATTAACGATACCAACGAGACAGTCTGTTGGCTGCTGAGACGAACCTAGGGCGATGTATCTGCTCGAACTCTGTGCCAATTGGCTCATATTCACGCTCACTTCGCACCGAACCCGATTCCGTAGAGTGAGCCATCGGCAAGAAAATTTCCCAAGATCTTCTTAGCGAGCCTCTGGCGTTCAGGGTGGAATGTCAAGCGGACATACAGCATCAACAGCTGGTGGCGAACGGGGCCTTCCTCGTTGTATAGACAAGGACATCATCGCAGCCCAGCGCGCACAGCCCTTGGGCCAAGTACTAAGCTGAAGTCATGGCTTGCAGTAGATGCAGCAAGTGACCCTGCTTGTCGTGTCTAATTCGCCGCTACGATCTTGCGAGTGGAGGCGAAGCGCGAAGCGTGGCTTGCACTGCAGGCCTCTGCAGGCTGCTGCATGATTACTGTCGCCTTTACAATGTCCAGTCGCTGATTACGTCGGTCCGTGGGATCTCCATTTGATGAGCGGGGAAATCAGGGTAATGAGTCTCAAGTTGCCAGAAGACGTGTAGGATGCAGGTGAAGATGTTTGGAACGTTCAAAAGAAGGAAAGATGGATCCCGTGCGCCAAGACCATATACGGGCAACAGCTCATTTACAACAAAACATCAAGGATTTCATGTTGGCAACAAGTGCGAAATACGTCAGCTTGCATCGGCTCAATCCAAGACAGTCGACCTAGGTGGGGAGAAGCAAACCGCAAATGCTACTTCCAGCACAAGGGCAAGGATACAAGAACACACAACGGCCGCATGACTATGGCGACCCACTCGTACTACATACCTCCGTACACCGGTCCATTGTTTGCATATGGCGGCAGTACATCACCTGTTCACGTTCTCACATGAAACAATCAACGGACCTTCGCCTCGCTCCAAAGAACACGCAGGTGCATTAGCTCCCATCAGCCGCAATGTGCAGATCACCAAGAAAAATAATGTCGAAGACTTGTTGCCTTGCCACAGCGTCGTTGCATCGCTACTGGGGCGGTATACTGGCAGCTTTTTGGGCAAAGGGTGATGCGAAAAGTCGCCGTCTCTCAGGTGGACTCTTCGGCTGGATCGCTGGGCTCAGTGTTTGATCTCGTAGATCTCTGAACATTCAGCAATGGCCTCGTTCTCGGCATACTGGCTCTGCTCTCGTGGCTCGTGCTGTTCGCTGCGCTCGAAAATTCGACGAATCAACTGATACCATCCTCATTTGTCTAAACCCCTTCATCCTAGCAGCGACGTTGCAAGTGCCGAAGAAGCTGTTATCCTCGGAATGCAGGACGTAGCACTGATCCGCAATGCCACCATGACGACACGGTAGTTGCTACTGTTGTGATCACTTGGTGTTTTGAACTAATCGGAGGTCCTGCATCATCTACACCAATTTCGAATTTCCTTCGCTCCCAAGATTCTTGTAGTCCTGAAAGTCGCCACACCGATACCTCCTAGCACTGTTTCAACTACCTTGCCGTAGAGAGCCACTCGCATCCGATCATTGCTTATTCGATCTCCCAATGGAAACATGACCACCGACAACCGGACAGCACAGGTCCCACGGTCACACAAGAGGGGTCGTACAGCGCGGGCCCTCTTAGTGACAGCAGTTTCCAGCGTGAAACCGCGGGCAAGTGTGCAATACCTGCACGCTTGGGCTCACGTCCACACTGAAGCCTTTAAATACCAGTGAAGTGAATGGCCCTACCGACATTGCTTCCAGAGCTCAAGGGCGACACGCGAAACGGTATTAATCATACCAATCGCTCGATTGCACAGTCAGCGAAAGAACAGTACACGGCCCCACCTCATCCACTTGTCCACGCGATGAAGGCTGTCCTCGGCACGTGCATTCTCCTCCTTTGCCTCGCTTCGACCGCATCCGCATTATTCGCGCTTGTCGCGCATCGAGGTTTCAACTGTCTCGTCGGAACAGTCAAATTCACCTGCTTGGACGTCGGATACAACTTCTGCTGCAAGCGACGCAACCCGCGTGACCATCAACTATACATAGGCTTTCTCTCCATGACGCAGACGTCGGCTCAGCTTGGAGACATTCAGGTTGTGTACAAAGCGGCTTTTGGCAACGCATGCGGCGGGACCTCTGTGGGCTCCGACAGCTACGGATGCGCTGATGCAAGCAGGGGAATTGCGTTCGGTGGCAAAGCCCTTCGTTGCTTGGGTGATTGCGTGAAGAGCTCCGTCAAGGTCTCATCCGCCGAGACGGAATGTTTAGGAGAAGTGTATGCCGATGCTATATTCTATGATGACAAAGCATACGAGGCAGACCCGGAAGATGACAGGATGAAGGAATTGGTCGAGAAGATTGATTTGGATGAGCAACTTAGTCCAGCAGAGCTGCAGGAGTTGGAAGTGATCAGGCTACCGGAGCTGGATTACATCGCGACCCTAGCTACGAACAGGAACGCGGCCGACTCTCAGGCAGTCTCGTCTGGAGCGCAGAACGAATCCTCCGAAAACGCCACATCCCAATCGCTCTGGATCTCTGGGTACCCTACCGCTCTTTGATCTGTTCATTGAAGAAAAGAAGATCACAGATCAAATGCCCCGTCTGAATGGCTTCCCTCTCACTAGGGAAGCCCCAGAAGATCCATTCGCTCCCGGCACAGCATTCGATATTCCCAATGTCGCCCACAGTCCCAGTCTCCCCTACGACAAGATCGTCACATTCCTCAAATATCTGGCTCATTCGATCCCTTAGATCGAGCACACCCTCTCTCGTTGAGATGTTAGAGTACTGCAACAGCTCAGCCTCCATAGTCGGCAATTCATCCGACAATGCCTTTCATTCATCGCATGGAGTTATTTTCTTTCTGTGCGTCGTTTTCACATCGCGCCGTCGACCCTTGTAGATGCATTCGGCGCATCTTCTAGAACAAGTCTCTACAGAGCAAGGCGGTTTTGCCTCGTTGGCCTTGGGTTGCTCGTTACGGCACCTAAGTCAAGGCCCTTGCAGGTAATCGTTTTGAGAGGTCTTCAGAACGGCTACCCATTATGTTTGATCCATAAAATCAACGCTCGCCTTCGCTTTCAATCGAGTGGCTGAGAGTTTCGGAGGGATCCAGGATCGAGGGAAATTCCATACCTGCTTGGCCAACCTCTTTCGCGGTTAGAGGCAATAGCTTACTTCAGTTTCTATCGATTTCAGTTGATTTAGTATTGTAACTGAACCATCAGATTGTCTTTGGAAGGCCCCCACTACATCTTGAGGAACAACGTGAGGCGAACCACCAATCGCGCCCGAAGACCGTCTTCGGGCCAAATGACCTCTCTACCTAGTGAAGCAGCAACTGCTCGGAAGACGTGAGCATCAAAAAGTATTGTGTTCTCAGCAGAGCTCATTCGCTATGGGCTGTCTTGGCTGTCGGGAAAGTGCGCCTCGTTGCAGAACGGAAAGCTACCTATTGGCCGCCTCAGCATGTGCGTCGTTGAAGCTGAAACCACTCAGCCCATCAGGCTATCAATGATGTGAACACGCTCAGTAAATGGGAAGGAGGATCGCAAGAGTTTTTGCATCAAGCTATCACTCGGCACAAACCATCTCGATAACTCACAAGGTATGCATACTGGAATTGGTGTTGGACATATGATCTCGAGAGATCTTAACAAGCAATGGACGATGCGTGATACGCACGCATCTAACAAGTAGTCAAAGCCGATCATGCAGACGCCACGGCGCTGACCACGTCAGAACGCGATAGCGAAAGCTCCTTAAGTGTGACGAGCCCCCAACTTCTGATAAGCTGAGGACTTCTTCTCGGGACTCCCATTCCGTGGACGAGATACCTCGATAATCCTCTGTCAACGATGGACCCGATCGCAGCAGCCCTTGGAGTCATCGGGCTGGAATCTGCTCTCTCGTCGTACCCCGAGAAAAGAGCGGAACGCCACATCAGAAGAATCAAAAGTGCATATTCCAAATTTCTGGAGGCGAGACCAAAACGTCTCATTGTGTGCTGTGACGGGACCACGAACGACGGAGTCAACACTAAGAAGCCGATCACCAACGTCGCTAGAATTGCCCGCTGCATTGATAACGAAAGCAAGGTGGTTGAGAGCGACAGATCAGAAAGGCATATCGCACAGATTGTGTTCTACCTTCGCGGTGTTGGGACCGGCACATCCTTTTTGACCAACACCGTAGACGGTGTTTACGGACGAGGTATGTACGCATCTCACAAGGCTGAGTTCATAGGGGTCTGCAATCCGCAAGACTTTGTCCTAATTGCTGACCAAATGAAGGGATAAGCAGCACAATCAGGGAATCTTACGCATTCATCTGCTTGAATTGGAACCCAAACGACGAGATCATTTTGATCGGGTTTTCCAGAGGGGCGTTTGCCGTCCGTGTAGTGGCGCAATTGATCAACGATGTGGGCCTCCTCAAGAAAGACACCCTCCATCTACTCAATGAGATGTACGACTTCTGGCAGAGATGCCAATCAGGGCATCGGCAGAGACATCATGAGACTCCCTCCGCGATCTCCTCGGTCCAGCGCAAATACGAGGGCAAAGCGCACACGAAGGTGCGGATCAAAGCGGTCGCAGTGTGGGATACCGTGCCGGCGCTTTCCGGTGATAAATTGGCGTTTGTCAATGAATCCATACCAGACTGCGTGGACTCAGCATTCCATGCACTCGCATTGAATGAGGAGCGTGCACAGTTTCAGCCGCTGCTCTGGAAAGATCCAGATAACCGGAAACTCAAACAATGCTGGTTTCTTGGATCACACTCCGACGTGGGTGGTGGCAACGAAGAACAGGCTCTTGCGAACATTAGCCTCATGTGGATGATCTCGCAGCTGGAAGGGATTCTTGGTTTCAATGCCGACTCTATTCGCAATCTTACCAGGGCGCCCGTTTGGAGAGAAGTGGCCGAGCAGCGCAAGTCACACAAAACGCAATCTGAAGTATCACGGGTTCGCATGGAGACGGGCGATTTCATGCTGAGTCTTGCAATACCTGTCGATGTCTTCCAGGAGCGCACTGGGGTTCAGGTCGGCTGGTTTGCCGCTATCCAGCGTGCAACTGGCTGGAGCTATCGACAGCCGTTCTCGAAGGGCCCGGAAACTCACGAGATGATCCACTGGACCGTTGCCACTCTCCTCAGGAAGCAAATTGTTTCGGATTGCAAGCCTCTCGATCGAGCAGTCCAAAAGACCAGAGTCGGGGGCGGCGATGGCTATGACCCCCCGGCAACTCCAACATACGCCTGCAGTAATCTGGAACGTGAGATGCTTGCAGCATGGATTGCTTTCGATTGCTCGCAACTGATTCGCATCAATCACGAACGAAACAAGTCGCCGCGTACCAATGGACAGGTTATCCCCAGCAGCGATTTGGAACTGTCGACCGAAGTTCTTCCAATTTACTTGGTGTTGTGGGAGCCAGAAGATTGGCAAGTGACTAATTCCTCGGAGCACAATCATTCCGTCAGTGTCCAAGTCAATGGCACTCTACACCTCCACTACCAGCATCCAAGGGGCAATCATGCTGAGGAACACGAACAACATGTCGAGAAAGTCGAGAATTTGGGTATGACACGGATGAATGTGAACAGCAAGCAGCGGTGGTGGGGAAAAGTACCTACATTGACCGGCTCAATCCGTGTGCCGTTCGATCAAGGATTAACTATAACTTGACATCGCGAGCGGCCACGAAAGACTTTCGACCTCAGGCGGAGGGACAAGTGAAAGGTTGAGGGGAGATGACGGAGCATCGATGAAAAGCCAACATTGCCTTGTAACCCAGGTGAATACTCATAGGTACTAAACCTTACTGTGATCCTTGTAAAATACGCAATTCAATTCCATGACTGGTGCTATCAATTCGATGACTAGGACCGCAAAGAAATTGGTCACATACCAATAACCCCATCTATCCACTTCCCCTAATCGACGTTTTCCTCCATGCAGGAACTTGTACCGGAATTATGGATGCTGAGCTACTCAGGGCTACCTCGTACAAGAGTTTGAAATGCTTCTTCAAAAATATATGCAGTAAAAGACAAAGAACGTCGCATTGGGCTGGTCTGGGGCTGAAGACTCCAGGCCATCCTGGTGCGACTCTTGACAGAAAGTCCATTTCTCTACATTAACCTACAGAAGAAACATACAGACCCGACTCGCAAACCAGGTTCCCATTAATATCTCTCCGCGTCCAACAGCTGCATTCCTCAAGCGTAATACCTCGGCTCGTCAAAGACATGGTACCTATGACCCCTAACACCTTGTCCCCTGAAGAGAGCCGGGAAGCGCAGATCCTGCGGCACCTGGTCTTCAGGAATGATATCGTCGGAGCCTTCAGGCTGGCCGACGACGAATTTGCCGACCTGTGGACGGTCGTGTCAGTGGAATTTCTTTCTATAGCGTCATGAAGAACATTACTCACCTGTAACTCAGTATCGGTAATAGTAGAGCGAGAAATACGCGCATAGCCCGCGCGGCGCATGCCCTTGTAGAGAATGTACTCGCACCACCTGTCCCAGTCGCTGGGGTCGATGTCGCGCATGCCGCTGCGCGGGCTGACCCAGCCGTTGTAGTTGCCTTGCTTGGGCTTGGTGACGAGGTAAGAGAGGAGGATGCTGGGGCGGGACGAAGAGCCCATGAGAGCGGTGAGGTACTCCATCTGCAACTTGCGGTCTTCGGGGTCTTCTTCCTGGCCGGAGTGGAAGACGTAGATGTCGATGAGCTCGTCGTAGGCGAGGATTGTGGCGGCGATGGCGGGGGCGAGCTCGCCGTGAGGGGAGGGGAGGAGGTGGTGGGTGGAGTTGACGATGGGGAATTTGGAGAGGAGAGCGCAGCCCCAGGTGTGCTTGTTGGGGCCGGGACCGGCATCGACGTACATGCCGAGCTGTTCCGCGAGGTATTGGGTTGAGTCACGGTTGCCCATGATGATACGCTGCTGATCGCTCTCCAGCAATCCAATGATGTCCAGTTCAGACTCGCGGATCAGAGATTCCATGCGTTTCTCGGAAGACCACATGTCGTTGTCGAGACTGAAGTGGATGGTCCAGATACCAGCATTCAGAGACTTGGACTCCGGGTGGTAGGGTGTGTAATCGTAAGAGGGGAATCGAAGGTAGGCGACGGCCATGCTGATGAGCTGGAGGGCGAGCAGAACGTAAATGTAGTAACTACGCTGTTTCCGGGCAGCCGGGTTGGGTGGAGGCCTCATACTCTTTTGACGCTTGGGTGCATTGTCCTGGAGCGAATTGAAGACACCGCAGCCGATCAGCAGCATGGTAGTTGCCATGACCCAGTCAGTGTGCTCGCGGACAAGAGGGCCACCTGGCACGAAAGCATAGGCAACCACCCAGACGTGGAAGAGCACCATGAAGTTGTAGACAAAGAAAGCCAGGAAGAAGGTGCGTCCTGGAGAATAGCGGACGGCATTGCTGATCATGACTGGTGTCAGTGCCATGAGATAGAATGCAAGTGTAAGGGCGCCGTAATAGCCGGTCCAGTTTGAGAACAACGTCAGGAAAGCGGCGCCCACGGATCCAACGCCATACGCAGTCCAACTATGGGTGACGTTAGGGTAAAAGAGGCCGAAAACCAAGCCTGCGCCCATAGCGAAGATAGTCCAAGCTCCGTGAGGAACGGCAAGAGGTCCGCACACAGGATAGCCCTCCCAGACCCACATGATCATGGTGCTCGAATCAGACAAAAGAGAGTGCAGGCCAAAGAGCAAGCCAGCAAGGCCAAGACCAGAAAGCGCAGCAGAACCCTTCGGTTTCTCAATGCCCTGGGCAACGTCTCCGTTTCCGACTTGTCTACGCGAGACGCGAGCAATGGCGAGTACAAAAAGCACAATTCCCGTCTTGTTCCAACCTCCGTTGGCCTCGTGCATGATAGGCCAGAAAGGGTTGTTGGTTTGGCAAGCGAACTTGGCCACGCTGCTCGCGATCAAGCCGATGCTCCAAGCCATGATCCTAGCCTCAAGTTTCGCCGGGTTACCGCGCTCAGAGTACCAGATTGCAGACCACGCTAGACACATCATCCAAACGCTGAAGCTAATGGCACCGAGCCTGCCATAAGGAGAGGTGAAGAGGTAAGCCCCCATCCCAACGATGGTGGTACCAAGCGTCAATGCCGAGTAGCGAGTAACGTATCTCCTGAGAGGGCCGATTCCAAGGAGGAAGGGGGAGATTGTGGACATGACCGCAACTTCAAAGCCGGAAATTCCCATGAACCAGAGAGGGAAGTACCAAACAGTGACACCAAGGCCAGTAAGAATCGTCCAGAAAGCGAGCTGAGGCTTGTCAGTATGGGGCATGCCGGTATGTCAGGAAAGTACATACACCAAGGTAGACATCAGCAACAGTGTCAAGGAGAGCTGACCACGAGAAGCGACCGTCAAACACCTGGCCGACGGGCTTGTCCTTGTCCTTCTCCAGAATTGCGTCAGAGACGCGCTGCTTATCGCTACTGACCATCAGCAGACGAACCTCCAAGCGCAAAACGCAAGAACGTGGAGCGGGCACCTCGTACCAGCTACTTCGGAAGCCGCAGGACATACCCTCTGCTCAAACCCTTGACATCCTTGACAACAATTTCGAAGCTGCTAAAGTCCAAAGCGGTGACTGCGTCGAAGGCTACGTCGAGAAGAACCAGCGACCACTCAAAGAAAGCGTAGATGGTGTAGGCACCGGGCACGCGGTGGACCTTGTGCTGAATGAAGAAGTACACAAGCGGTACTAGAGTTCCAAAGAAAGCGCTGGCCAAGTACTTCCTCAGCTTGATGGCCTTGGGATTAGGCGGGCTGAGCGCCAGGCATCCGATTGTCCATGGCAGTGTCGCGACCAAATAGCTGATCATGAAGATATCGTGCCAATCGTGATCATCCGTGCTCGTAACATATGTCCAACCACCGCAAGTCAACGTCCGGAAGACTCCCACTCCGGCAACAAATTTCGGCAGGCTAGTGTTCGGACGGTTGGTCAGGCAGTAGAAGAGGAAGACGAGCAAGAAGCGAGGGCCGGAGCAGATCGCAATAAAGACCTGGAAGACGGATCGTTCGGGGTAGCGGTCGCCGATGGTTGCGCTGACGGATGGGAACCATTCGATAGGATATCCGTAGTGTTCGTTCTGGACGATCTTCTGGTAGTGAAGGGCCATGCCCACAATGAGAGCGCCGACGAAGGCGGCATACGCGGAAGCGGTATGGAAGTGGGTAATCCATTGGCCAGGTACCTAGAATGGTCAATCTCATGTCGCGTGTGTTTTGGGAGATGGTTTGGCTTACTGTCGCGACGACATCACCGTCGCGGTGTTTTGGCGCCATGATGGGAAGGCACTGCCAATAGCAGCGAGAAAGAGAAGAAACAAGAAGGAGAGACAAGGAACGAAGTCAGTATAAAGTGAATAAGCAGAGGAAGCACAACGCACAAGTTGTTGTATAGAGATCTAGGAGTTCTCCTGGACCCTTCCGAGCAAGCTCTCACGACGCGGAGGGCCAGCGCGCCGAGGGAGCCGAGCCAGCCCAAGACCTGTCGAGCAACGTCACTTGCACTAACTTACTACATGTACATGTATTGTAGTTGAATGCATCACATTGTGAATGTAACTGAGACGTAATTGCGCTGTAACAGGCTTGTTTTGCAGCTTCATTTAAATCGAGTCTTACGAAAAGACACATGCTTTTCCGTTCACCTATCATCCTTTCCACCCTCACCAAATCAACTACACCCCTGCCCTTCCTCCAGCGTATCCACATCCGAGCCATGTCGTCGCAACCTCTCCGCTACAAGCTAGTATTCTTCACCCCACCGCAAAGTCTCCCTGGCATCAAAGCAGCTATCTTCGCCGCCGGAGCAGGGACGTATCCAAACTACAGCGAGTGCTGTTTCACCACGCCCGGAGTCGGCCAGTTCAGACCAGGCAACAGCGCCAATCCAGCTATTGGCTCGAAAGGCCAGCTCGAAGAGGTAGGCGAGGTCAAGTGTGAGACTGTTTGCAATGGAAGGGAAATCACCGAGCAAGCTGTGGCAGCTTTGAAGAAGTGGGTTGTGAGATGTGCTGTCTTTGAATTTTCTCTTAGCAGCAAGCTAACACAATGCAAATCGCAGGGCTCACCCATACGAGGAGCCAGCGTACGAGGTGTACAAGCTTGAGGACTTTTGAACGAACACCCAACTGTCTGCTTTGAAGCATCGCAGCTCCTAGGAGCGATAGACTACTTCCTTGCAAGCGTCAAACACCCAATAAACTTGTCAAGCACTTCAACCCTCCCTATCCAAAATCTCAATCTTCCAATCCCCCTCAGCAAGCCCACACTCCATTTCTTCCCACCCCAACTCCAGCAACCCGTCCCTCATAATCCACCCCTCCCCACCCTCAGGCCAACGAACCACGAACGCCGACCCAGGAACTCCAACCGCCCCATCCTCCACTCCCAAAAACTCCCTCACTGCGCTCGCCACAACCTCCCCAACCGTGCCATTTCCCATCCTCCTCCCCGTCAAAATCAACGTCTCCCGCATCCTCCGCGTCTTCTCCCCGGGCACAGCAAGACCCAACCTCACCAGAACATCCGCACGCAGCCTCGCCGCGGTATTCTCATTCACAACGTACGATCTGCTCTCAGCAGCATCACCAGCCCCATCGCCAACTCCAGCTCCAGCACCAAACCCCTTCTCCCCCTTCCCATTCCCACTCCACGACGAAGTCGGCGACCACTCCGCAACCCTATCGGGATGCGGCCTAACGGTCGCCTCCACATGCGCCGCAAAGCACATATCATCCTCAATCTCAAAGAAAACTCCAACACTGTCCACACAGCCTGTTGCGCCGAGATAGGCCGTGTTCCAAACGCGGCGGTTGAAGCGCGAAGTGGACAGGACGCCGCCGCTGCCGAGGGGGATGTGGTAGTAGGGTTGCGGGCGGGGGGGTTTGGGGCGCTTGCGGGAGAGGGACGGGTGGTGGGCGAGGAGGGTGGTGAGTTTGTGGTGTAGGGCGCGGAGGCGGGCTGTGAGGGTTGGGAGGCTGGGGAGGGTGGGTTTCATTGTTGGGTTTGTGGCGTGGTGTGGTGTGGTGCGTTGTTGGCGGGTTGTCGGGTTTGTTTCTTTCTTTTTTGTATTGTAATCTCTCAGGAGGGAGATGTGATCGTAGAAATGCGTTGGTGTGGTTGATTTTGGGTGTTGGTTGCGCGATCCAATATTATGGTAAGTGTGGAAGAGGCGAGGGTGAATGATAGAGAGATCGAGACCTCGAAGTGGTTTGCGGAAGATCGACCATGGAAGTTTGCTGCCTGGGCTGTCACATGTCAATTTGTGGATGTCACTTGCAGCATTCACTTACAGCGGGGCTAAATTCGCCGTACAACGGGTTGGAGGTTTGCAGCCTATTATCTGTACATCTGAGCGCAAAAGAACAAAACTCCGTGCCATTTGGGTATCGTATGTAATCTAAGCATGCAAACACTCGTGCCATCATCTCCTCGTCTTCAAGCTCGTTTCCCAAACACAAACCCGGACTCTTGCCCGTGGAGCATCTTTCTACCCTTGTGTGTAAGGCAGTGTGGTCTGGCCCCTCTCCGGATCGCTCATCTTGTGGATACTGACATCTTCGCCCAGCTGCACGTTGCTCATACTTTGCGGTGTGATGAGAATGAACTGCCTGCCCACGGATCTCCTAGCAGCCTGAATCATCATGGTCATGCTGGTCGCGCGATTGACCGAATCCATGAAGACGTCGAATTCGTCGAGGCAGCGGATGGGGCTGCCCATGGCCTCCCAGATGGATAGGAGCAGGCAGATGGTGGAGAACGACTTCTCACCACCGGAAAGCGTCTGCGTTTTTCGACCCGCGTCGGATCGTCTGGTGAGGTCCGGCTCGACCTTGATGTGGAGTTCTTTGCGTTTGTGGTCGATAATGGTCTCGCCGCGGAATTGGCGCTCGCTCAGCAAGTATCTAAACATGACGCGCGCGCGCGAGGAGATGAACTTGCGGAACATCTTCCAGCGATGCGCGCGTGCGTTAAGGGTGGGCTTGAGAGTCTGTGGAACACGTTAGCTGATGGATTCATTCATGAGCAATCAGGAATGACCGACCTTTACAAAACGACGCATTTCCGCCACCTTTCCGTGAGCGTCCTTGTACTCCATTTTCGCTTGACGCCACGCCATGATAATCTCCTCGCGTGTACCTCCAGCTCTGCGCAGAGCGTGCTCGTAATCTTGGTGAAATTTCTCGAGTCGTTTGTCTAAAATGTCTGGCGTCACACCTTCGTCAACGGTGACCCGGGGGCACACTTCCTCAGCTTTGGGAACGAATTCTTCGACTCGCTCCTGCTGTGAATCCCTCCTCGCCTCATATTGAGCAGCTTGTTGTTTGGCATGGTCGATGTTCTCAAGAGCAGTGTTCTTTTGCCTCAAAGCGTTGATTCTGTCGGCCGCATTCTCGGCTTTTTGGTTTTCCGCTCGATCGATTTCCTTCCTGGCATTCTCGTATCTTCTCAGTGCCTTGTCAGCTCGAGCCTTCAGTTCAGACCCTTGCTCGTTGAGACGATCCTTCATATCCACACCGTCTTGGTAAGATCTCTGGGTTGCATCAACATCTTCGTTGACCCTCTCAAGTTGGCTCTGCAGCTCTTGAAGCTTGCCATCTTGCGGCTTGTTGTTCTCGATCTCGTTCTGCATCGCTTCCACGGCGTCGGCAGCTTGCTGCTGCTCGCGACGAAGCTCCTTATTGCGGCGATCCCATCGAACAAACGCTTCACTGGCAAGTTTTACTGCGTTCTGGCAGTCTCTCGACACTTGCTGCAATCTTGTCAATTCGGCGTTGGCGTGAGTCTCGTTCTCCTTCGCTCTTCTGATTTGCTCCGCGCGATCTGTCTGCATTCGTGCCGCGCCCTCCCAAGGTCCGATAGGACTGGATTTCCCTCCACCTGATCGTGATACTTCATAGCGTATGCCACTTCCTCTTGCCGCGCCAAATGCGATGGCAGCTTTGACGTTGCGGGGCTTGGCACCTTGGTTCATGAAGCGGCTTGCCTCGTTGCTATCGGGGATAAGCACGATCTGTTCAATGGCTTGGTTGATGATAAATTGGTTTCGCACCATATCATTGTTGATTTCGAGGACCCGGAGCATCGTGTCCAGATTTTCATCAGGTTCCTTGCCCGTTGTGTCGAGTGGCTGGTCGTGTCCGATGTAGATCTGCACGGGGCAATTGACACGCTTCATGATCTGACTCAGAAGAGTCTGGTCGGCTTTGTTGTGGCAAACGAAGGCCTCGAGTACGCCGCCGAAAGTCTTCTCGATGATTGACGACCAATCCGGCTTCTTCAGCTTCACGTGCAATCCCATGGGGCCCACAGGCTTCTTTCGCCATCGGGTCTCCTTGTCGACTGCGTTCACAAGCTGAGCCATGTTGGGCCTGAAAGATGAGAACTTGGAACCTTGCTGGCTCTGAAGACGGGCTACGAAGTTTCTTCTCTTCTCAACCTCCTCACTCTGGACATTGACCGGCCCTTTGGAATTGTCGAACTCCGCTCTTGTCGCTTCCTTCTTCGCATCAAGCTCTGCCCTTTGTGATGCGTGAGCATTGATTCTGTGTTCAACGTCCGTGGCGATATCCCTCAGCTCCTCGAGCCTCCGTACGCGTTCAAAATACTGAGGTCCCTCGGCAGAGTGGAGACGATCTTCTTCCTCGGCAATCTCTTGCTCCAGTCGTCGCCTGTTGTTCTTGTAGGTTTTGAGATCATCTTTCATCCTGCGTTCCTCTGCACGTTGCTCCATCAACGCACCAGTGTTGACATCAAACGCAGCCTTCTCTTCCTTCCATTGGGCCTCAACGTCCCCGATTTTCGACTTCAGACTTTCGACGTAGTTCTCAGCCGCTTCATAAGCTTGGTTGTGACCGTCGTAAACGCCAGAAGCATCCTCAGCCTTCCTGGTGGCCTCTTCGATCCTTTCTGTCTGCAACCTGACATCTCTTTCGTAATTCTCCAGAATCCTTTCTTGCTCCTCCACTTGCGCCCATGCATGCATGTGCTGTGTTTTCCTGATCTTTTCCAGAATCGACTGGCTGGCGTCGAGCTGTTTCTTGTTCTTCTCTGCTGCCTCAGCTTTCTGTCGGAGCATGTCGAGATCTTCCTTGCTGCTGTGGATATTGGCCTCGATGCCATCGTGGTACTCTTCCAATACCTTGTAGTCGGCATCGAGAGTCTCAAGTTGCGTGCCCTTGATGAAGAACTTGTACTTGTCGGCCGGCGTGCTGTTGGAGAGGAACTGGCGGGCCAAGTCCTGTGTCAAAACGTTGATGGGGTTGTCCAGCTGGAAGGCGAAGTAGTCGAGAATGTCGTCCAAGTCAGCCTTCCTGGTGGTGATAGTCTTGTCCTCAGCATTCTTGATCTTGAATCCACTCGCACCACCGCGAGAAAAGTGTCTTTCGACCGTAATGCTATTGCCATAAAGATCGGATTTGTACGCTCCCTCGCCTCTGTTCCTGATTTTGACCGCCAAAGTGGCACTCTCCTCACCTTCCTTGATCAGACTCTTGAGGCTCGCACCACGATTTGTCGCAGTTGCCTTGCCGCCGAGACACATCGTCAGAGCCGTAAGCACAGCACTCTTGCCGCTACCGTTGTGTCCGATGATGAAGTTGATCAGCGGCCCTGGCTTGATCCTCAGATTGCCGTGACACATGAAGTTGCGGCATCTCACCTCTTCGACGACGCCGTCTTCGGATGCCACGTTCTCCTTCTCACTGCGCATGCCCTTGTGTACGAACTGGCTTGCCCGCAGCTCGTCGATCTCGTCATCCTCCTCCTCTTGTTCTTCCAGGTCTCCTGTCTCCTCCTCATCTTCATCTTCATCCATATCTTCAAAGCCATTGACGAGTTGGTTTAAATCGCCTTCACTCTCCTCGTCTGATACTGTCGCGCCTCCGCGTTCTTGGGCCAAGGCTACTCGAGAGCGTTTGGCGCTTTGCTGCAAGCTCGAGCTCGCCCTTTCGACTTCGACTTCATCTTCCTCGTCGTCCGCGTTTCTGGAGCGTTTGCGCGAAGGCGCCATGGTCGTATTGGTAGAGCCTCGCAGTATTGTTGCCACGCAAATTGGATGGTGAGTGTTGGTTTTAGTGTTGCTTCTTGGGGTAACGCGACGACGCGTTGAATCAAGCGGAGGGCAGCCGCTTGTGACGAAGCCAGGGTCCTCCCACATTTCACACTCGTGTGATGAAATAAAGTGAACACTCAGAGTCGATGTCGCATTTCTTCCTGATAGTAAATGGAAATCGTCATTTTCATTAGACATTATCTACGTTGCAAGACAGAAAAGAACAGAAGATATCATCAAGCTATTCAGAGAGCAAGCGCCGCTCCACGATTGCTCGCAGAGGGGTATAAGGCGCCAAACCTCCCATCCGAAAGAATAACAACATTAAAGCGTCAACATCTCAATGCTGAAAACGTGATCAGAGAAAGCAATATCCACCGCAAGCCATGAGTTCGACCGCCGAAGACGCAACAAACCCCAGGCCTCACAACTCAGCAATACGCTGCTCCTTACTAACCGCCCAGCCCTTGAGAGTAAAGCACACAAGCTCCCACGCCATGATAATTCCAGTAAGACCGATGGTAATTGTGAAGATGGTCATTGCTTCCAATCCGTTATCCTCAATCGCTTGAACGCTATCATGAGCGCTGTTCATGAAAAGCAGGCCGCCGGCCGTGAGGCAAAAGGCGGCGACTAGCTCACTCGGCGGGCGAGATGGGAAATGCGAGATGGGAGGCTTGATATACAGCATCAAGTAGGTGACCGCGCGAGCCATGGCGAAGCCGGTGAAGAGCATGCCCCATTGTGCGTGCATCATGGTGCTGACCATGCTGTTTTGGTGGTGTCCGGACATCATCATGCCAAGGAACAGGATTGTCAGAGCGGGCATTGGGTTCAGCGAGAGGTTGTGCGTGTTCGGTCTCCGCCAACGCTCGTGGTGTCCGATCTTTCCGTCGCTGATGTCTTCAAAACCGGAAGCGTTGTACGCCACTGGTCGATCCTTGCTCTTCTGCGATGTCATGGTAGCACCGGACAAATCGCTCAACATTCTCGACTCGATCATCATGCCCAGAAGGCCGCCCCCGAAAAATAAGATGGTAATGCTGACATGTTCAAAGTCTTGGGGGCTCCACTTTCCTCCCCAATTATTGAGGTGTTCGAGGAAAACGTTGCTCGTGCCGTACAGCCAGATGACGAAGGATTCAGTGAACTCAGCCGACGGGACGAGAGTCTTCCATCTCGACACCAAAGGATGCGCTGGACGGACGTTCCATGCCCATCCAAATTCCGAAAACGCACCCATCCAGCGGCCGAGGGTCAAGAGCCCGTACCAGAAGAAAATACCGCCCTTGATGTAGTGCGCGAGTCCGGAGTAGATCTCGCGCTTCTGGAAAAGGCCGCCGTACACCACAAAGCCGGATGTAATCGCAACGAACCCAAGAAGTAGCAAGAACTTCTCCAGGACAATCTGACTAATGCGCAGCGTCGTCGCTATGCGCGCACTCGACACGCGTCTGCTGCAGCGAGACAGGAAGCTGTCAACCCTTCTGCTGCCGAGTAATCCTTGCCTTTCGGTCTCATCCCCATCTTTGTGGTTGCCATCACTGTCTTCTGGCGCGAATGATACGTCCTTGTGGAAGATTGACTCAGAGCTGTTCGCGCGAGATCCAGCTGAAAAATTGCCAGAGTCGCTAGAAAAGCGGTAGCTTGCCGGGCTATCGACATATTGCGGGACCGCGCCATCCTCGCCGAAGCTTTGCTTGTATGCTGGCGAAGTGACTGCAGGGGAGACATCCCGCTTTCTCTGTGCCGTAAACGCTGTCGAAAACGAGAGAAGAGTCCATACGATAATGAGAGCAGTGATGATCCAACCAGCTGGGTGGTGCGAGTTCGTGACGTAAAGATCTGGAGTGGCGTGGTTGTAGACGAAGCCAGTGAACAATGCCACGCCGTTGAAAAGGTGGAACAGCATCTGCGCTGGGAGATGGTATTTTGAGCGCGCAACGCTAAGCATGAGAGCAGGCGGGAGAACAACGACCCAGCCCACGATCATGAGCGCAATGTGTGCGTACATCCATCCTGCGTATTCTTCATGCCGGAAGTAATTGAGGGGAGGCTCCTCCACTTCAGGCCTCATCACGGCCCCATGGCCATGCTCGGCGGTCATATCCTCGTCGCCGTGGGCTGCGATCAGGGGCAGCGCTCCAAGTAGAAGCGCCACAAAGGCTTTGTTGGCAAAACGACTCGTCTGCATAGGTTTTCAGATTCGCGAAGAATGTGTACCAAAAGAAACGATTTAGTAGCTACGATCAGCCGGTTGAGTTATTCTTTGTAGTCGCGAAGATTGAGAAAGCGTCTGAGCAAGAATGAGTAGTGACAGGAAATAAACGAGACGCAAAGAACAGAAGCAGAGGCGACGCTACCGCTTATTTGCATGCTTATCAAACAATTTTTCATCATCAGGCAAACGTATGTCAGGATGACTCTTCGGGGTTTGTCGGTACAGATGAAAGGAAAACGATCATACCAATCAGAGTAATCCTCCGGCAGGCAGTGATCCGTAAGCAGCGGCATGATCACGGTACCATGTGAACAAAGCAAACCCCGATTCATCCTCCAAGGAACGGATATGAGCATAGGCACGCAGTCTGACGTGATGCAAGTGTAAGGTTGTCAATCAAAATCGATGCTCAGATGCAAGGATCGGCCTCCAGGCGGATTTTAGCGCTGGTGGAGCCCATCCGAGCAGTGCCGGACGCCCTATGGCATTCAAGACAGCTCGCAGGGCTGGATGCAAACTATACCATTTGGACACACGCATTCAACGGACAGCATTCCGGAGTTGCCTAAACGCCGAGTCCGCTGTCGTTGTCGCATGGCGGGTATGGTACGAGGTCGCGAATGCGCAGTGAGAGAGTTATACATCTGACTGAGTGATGCCTAACGACACTCAAGAACGTGGCATACACTCGCCACTACTGATGAGGCTGCATTCGGCCGAGTCTCTTGACAATTATGTCACCTCTTTTCGTGAAGAGACACATTAAAAGTCTAAACCTGAGCGCACGGCCTGGCAGGGCAACATTTCTAATTGCCTCGCTGCCGAATCCTACATCCGACTTTCCATTGTTCAGCATCACATCCGCCAACTACCTACATAGAAGTGAGAGAGTGTAGGGACACTACTCTCACACTTCAACGCGGCGATTCTTCAACGACTAACGCCATGCGCCAGATGCACATCAAGCATCGTAAGCGACAGCAAACCTCAGCCGTACACCGCCGCTTCCTTTAGTCATGCGAGCGATCGTGTTTCCATTCGACCCGACAGGCTCTACACCCCATGTCCATGTCCAGCCACACCAGAAGTACGCTTCGTGCCGCCTGCCGAATCCTGCAGCCATGGAAGAGGTGCAGATGTCGTATATGCATTTTCATGCTCCCTTTCATCATCATGTGATGTGATAGCTCTAGTTGAAGCTTCAATTATCGACGATTGCTCAAGCGGCCACCAGATTTGTGCAACCTCCAACAATGCCACGGACATATACCAAGACTCCCAACCCCTCTCCCTGGCTCGTACCCATGACCTGACAAAAAATCGTGCACGCATGCATACATGTAGCAACCATGCATGCGCTTCGTCTGACAGCCCTGACACCTCTCATAAGAGCGCTCGCTTTTGTTCGGCATGCGAAAGCTTCCGAACATCCGTTTCTCGGCGTCGATCACTCGATGCTGACCGGTCGTGCATTATTCAGGTATTAACAGGGAAACCTTGAACCTGTCTCAAGGCATCGACATGCTCTACATTCAATATCTACACATGTCGCAATCTATTCAGAAACCTCATGCCACATGAATCGATCCACAGCCTCCGGCCCTTCGCTCTCGGCCACATACGCCTGCTCGCACTGCGTCCAGTAAAGCTTCCGCTGCGCGGCGTAGAAAGCATCAAACTCGCTCTTCAGAGCATCTTCAAGGGAATGCACGTCTCCGCTCGGGTGCAATACCTCCCACGGGTGAGTGCATTCGCGCGCTTTGCAAGTCTTGAGAACAACGAGCAGGGCGTCGAGGCGTGACACAATGCCATCTACAGACGGGCCAGCGGCGTCGGCATCTTTGTTGGAAGATGCGAACCTGGCGTCCTTTGCCTCTGTGTAGATGTTATGGAGCTCGTGGGGATCGTTCTGCCACCGTTAGTGCCATGCGCCAACCCTCCCAAGGTCAGACGACTTACATGCAAGTCATAAAGCTCATGCTCGCCATTACACCACACCGTATAGCGCAAATTGTAACGCTCGCCCACAATCCTCAGCGCCTTGTAAGTGTGATTGTGATGCAAATCGGCACCGTACTTGCCCTCGGACATGATGATGCCCCACATTTCCACATTGACGTGTTCCTGTCGGTGGGATGCGGCCGCGAGCATATCCTCCGCATTGAGAGGGATGGCTTCGCCGTCCAGATCCTCTCTCGCTGGCGCTCCGGCGATGGCGAGAAACGTCGCCGCCAGGTCGGTGTGGGATGTGACCAGCTCGGACGTCTGGCCTTGCGGTACTCGGGGTCCGCGGATCATGAAGGGGATGTTGATGTCTTCTTTGTAGGCGCATTGCTTTCCTGGCTGGAGGCGGTGTTGGCCGATGTGGTATCCATTGTCGGTTGTGAAGATGAGGTAGGTTTCTTCCAGGATGTCGTGGCGCTCTAGCTGTTGGGTGAGCTCCGCCACCATTTCGTCGACGGCTTGGAGAGACCGAAGGCGGTTGCGGTACCACTCGTCATTGTATTCGATGTTCGTCTCATTCTGCTGTTTGAGCTGAGCAATCCATGAAGCGCCGTTGGCCTGCGATGTGTTAGCGAACGAGACTCAATCTTGAGAGATACAACATTACCGTATCTGGATTGAAGGCAGGCGAGCGCGGAACTTCGACATCCTGGAACAGATCTTTGTGTCTATCAGCGGGCACAGGCGGAGACTGTATGGCGGAAGCGCCAGAGTAATTCCCATGTATGTTCTTGTCGATGATGTGAACATTACTGTGCGGAGCCACAGGCGCCACTGTCAACATGAAAGGCTTTTTGGCATTCACAGCATCATCAAGAAAGCCATATGCCTTCGAAGCCACAATGTCCGTTGAATACTGGCCCTCGTAGGACACCGGCGGGTCGTGGTTTCGCTGAAAGGTGGCATTCTTGTACTCGTACGTGAATGGATCGAGGAGGAAGTCAGAACCAGTCCAGCCTGCGGCGTGCGGTTTATCGTAGTTCGTCACTTTCTGCGCGTTGAAGAGCTTACCCACGTAGTAGGTGTTGTAGCCCGCAGACTGAAGCCACAGAGGCAAGTAATTGTCGTTGAAGCCTTGGGAGATGAATTTGGGATACCCGCCTGTTTCAAATGTTAGCCTTGCTTATATGATTAATCATGAGATGAGACACTTACCATGAGGCGGATTGACGTCTGTAACGTTTGTATTATGAGGAGATTTGCCAGTCCAGAGAGTCACACGGGAAGGGCAGCACAACGCATTGGTGCAGAAATGATTGACGAACGAAGTCCCTCGCTCAGCGATGTGCCTTCGAGTATGAGGCATATGAGCCAAAGAATCCATGTGAAGGTCCTGATCATCGGTGAGGATCATGACAATATTTGGTCGCTTCTTGCCTCCTAGAATCTGCTGCTGCTGGCTGCTTGGGCCCCAGACAGCGGCGATGAGGACGACGCATAAGCTTAGAATTGCGATGAACGTGCGGAGAGATGGCATCCTGATGCATTTGTCCGATTGTCAAGTGTACGAATGTTCATGAGACGACTGAATATCATTTACGGTCGATGTCGTGATCGTCTGGCTTGCGTAAGTGGGGCAAAAATATGCCGTGGCGGACTTCAGACCGTCGATCTTCTAAAAAACACGAAACGATATAATATTACACTGGCAATGTTGGAACAGAGGAAATCAGAGAGTTCGTTGAATATATTGCATACGATACAATAATCGATCCCCTACACATCGCCAATAACATCATTACTCCCCAGTCTCAACTCTCCTCTCAATCCAGGAAACTCCCTCGTGCTCCTCCTCCTCCTCAAACCCTCATCACCACTAGCCCGTCCAGAACCAGCATCATAGCTATAAACGCTCCGACTGCCTCGCCTCCTCCTCAAAGCATCCACGTACCCACCAACCCACATGTCACCACCAAGCACTTCATCCACATCATCGATCTCATCAAGGACACTCTGCGGTGGTTCGTTGTCGAAGACGGCTTGCAAATCGCCATGTGCGCCGAAGTGCTCCCACAGTGTCAGCCAGGTGTGTTTGCGCGGAGGCGAAAAGTAGCGGCTGCGTTTCCAGAGATAGCGGCGCTCGTAGAGGGATATCAGCAGTAGAATTGGAGCGTTCAGGACGCGGACGGCTGTTACGTTGATCTTGTGGAACCAGCGGTCCGTGAGGAGCATTTTCAAAGGTAGGAGGATGAACAGGGCCATGACGTTGAAGGGCGGGCGATAGGCGAAGATGGCGTCGGATTTCACTCCCTCGAATGTGAGGACGGCGCGGCGAAATTGAATCTCGGCGGTCGCGTTGTTGGCCAAATTGGTGTAGGTGTTGCTCAACATGGCGACGAGGATGGTGAGGAAGAGAGTATTTCCCAAGAATGCGAAGGTGATCATCAATGTTGGACCGAGCAACCAGTGCATTTCCGCAGACCGCTGTACACCTGTGCCATCAAGACCGAACCAGATCCAGAGCATCCACTTGCCAATGGTGATGGAAGAGTGCTTGGTATAACCATCTTGAGACTCAGAGAGCCAGTGCATAGCGAGAAGGAAGCCACCGAAGCACCAGCCAGCCAGGATTGTGAGGAACGTGAAGTCTGCCATCATCGCCCGTAAGGCAATAAACAGCATATTCTCCGGCATGAGACAGAACGCTAGTCGAGGCAAGAGAATCGGTGCGCCGAGCGATAAGACATCGAGTGCCAGCTTCGAAACGCTGCCATCGTTCGTTGCAAGACCGTGCATTCGAATGCCGAAGTAAGTCAAAAATATCAGTACAAATGTGATATCGAGAAATGACCACAAGTTCTCTGTGTGGACTGTCCAGCCGTGTTCTGTGATAGATGCCATCTCGTCCAGACACCAACCGACGCCATAGACCGCAAAAACAAGCTCAGCGACAGTGAAGCGCAGATGTTCGGGTCCCATCGCGCGGGACTTGTTGGCCATCGTCAAGACGTAAAGAAGAAGCAAAAGGATGAACTGGCAGGCTTCGATGATGTTCCTGGTTCGCGGCACAATGAGTCGATACTGATTAAGGACTGGTGCCTTTCGAGGATCGTATAGCGCAATTCCGCGGCTTTTATAGCGATCAGGTAAGATGTCGATAAATGATGTAGGCGTATAAGTGATTCTCCCGCGATAGACCGCGTCGACGATCTTCTGACAGGATGTAGAGCTCAAGAATCCTTTTGATTCAGTCACAATCGCAACCTCGAGCGCCGTCAACATTCTTTCTTGATCCGGTCTGACGAAATGAGATCGAATAGCCCAATGAAGAGCGGCTTTATTTGTCCTCGTGACTTCAGGAGGCGCATTTTGGAAGGGCTCGAATCCGGCAACCAGAACGTTGGCTATCATGAGCAAACCCTGTCTTCCTTCGTGGTCTTCGTCAAACCTACGCAGAACGCGAGCGGCAATCAACTCGCAAACAGTAGCGCGAGTGATGTTCACTGTTTGATGATGTGTCTGGTAGCTTTGTTCACGCAAGAACTGCATGCGATTAACCAGTAAGCAGTATACGACCGAAACATCGTCCGGGTCATAAAGGTGATCGACTAAAGGTCTGATGACGCTGATATTCATTCGAGGACTCTTAAGTTGATCGACAGAGTACGGGTCATCTATTCAAGGGTAGAATCCCTCATGAATTAGCAGCTCGCTCTCGCTGTTCTGTTGAAGAATCGCAAGCTTCTTTATTACTTGGCCAAAAGAATAGAGAAAAGCAATTGATCTTGCGACTCGCCAGGAACGGAAAGTACAAGGAAAAGACCTACCAATGCTTGCGACGACTAGTCGCCTGATTTTATGGATTGTTGTATAAACCGGCAGCCTACCGTGAGGGTTTGGTGCTCGCGGATCGTCGTTCTTCCTTGGTGGATAACAGCCATCATCGTCCGCCTGCTCTTCATCATTCAGTAGAGTCTCTTGCTCTTCGCGCGAACGCGCCAGTCGCATAGCCTCATTCATGCTCCTGTGACTTTCGCCGCGCAGGCCTGCAGCGAGGCGTGCCGGAAGGGAAGGTCGTTCGGGTTCGGTGTAGGCAACGCGCTGGCCGGGAGATTCAATACCGCCGGGTTCTCCAGAAGCTTGGGCGATGGCAGAGGATTCGCGGACGGATGCGTTGGAGGCTTTGCGAGCGCCTGTGAGAATGCTAGGGGTGCGGAAGATCTGCTGGGCGAGGGTGGTGTCTTCGGGGGAAGAGGAGGGTGCCATGGTGGGCGGGTCTACGGATGGCCGTGAGCGATGTTAATGCTTCTTGCTTCCTCTCCACCGCATCGGCCTAGCGCGAGCAACGCTATTTGCGCCGAATGGACGAGACTTCCCTGACCCTTTGCCAGATCGTGGTGGAATGGCAGGGTGATGATGGCTGATGAGATCAAGCGGGATCCAAGGCAGACTTGGCGCTTGGACAGAGCCGATCGAGCGGCAGTAACGATCGCTTGGAGGATGTTGGGTGAAACGATTTATTTTGCTTGTTAGCACTAGGGACGCTAGGTGAATCAAATGCCCAATTCATACCAATTGAGAGACGTCGAATAGTGTCTCAAGTCCTGAAGATACGCTGATAAACAAGGCCAAGAGGCATCACATCACACTGCATAGGGTACAACCTGAGCCTCAAATCTTTTGTCACTAGGTAGCTGAAGACGTACAGATTTTCCGGATAACGAAGTATCGCTGTGCTACGATTCAAAGTCAGTGCGATGATGATTCCGTGTGACGCCGTTTGTTTTGGCCTTCCAAGCCGTGGTCTGGCTCAACTGCAATTTCAGCGACCCAGGCACGCCAGGGTCTGCCAAAACAACAACGATTCATTTGGCAGACTGACTTGTCATCTTGAATGCTCGACATTGAAGTGAGAAACAACAATGGCGGCAACTCGCACCGGCTATGGTACAGTCCAACCAGAAGGCCCCGCGCCAAACCATGTAGACGCAGAGAGGGCGGCCATGCTCAGCAAGCAGTCTCGCAAGCATG
>MSJI02000645.1:29693-51190 GCA_001931905.2 Cladosporium sp. IMV 00045 | reverse complement strand
TCTCTTCTCAACCTCCTCACTCTGGACATTGACCGGCCCTTTGGAATTGTCGAACTCCGCTCTTGTCGCTTCCTTCTTCGCATCAAGCTCTGCCCTTTGTGATGCGTGAGCATTGATTCTGTGTTCAACGTCCGTGACGGTATCCCTCAGCTCCTCGAGCCTCCGTACGCGTTCAAAATACTGAGGTCCCTCGGCAGAGTGGAGACGATCTTCTTCGTCGGCAATCTCTTGCTCCAGTCGTCGCCTGTTGTTCTTGTAGGTTTTGAGATCATCCTTCATCCTGCGTTCCTCCGCACGTTGCTCCATTAACGCACCAGTGTTGACATCAAACGCAGCCTTCTCTTCCTTCCATTGGGCCTCAACGTCCCCGATTTTCGATTTCAGACTTTCGACGTAGTTCTCAGCCGCTTCATAAGCTTGGTTGTGACCGTCGTAAGCGCCAGAAGCATCCTCAGCCTTTCTGGTGGCCTCTTCGATTTTATCTGTCTGCAACCTGACATCTCTTTCGTAATTCTCCAGAATTCTTTCTTGCTCCTCCACTTGTGCCCATGCATGCATGTGCTGTGTTTTCCTGATCTTTTCCAGGATCGACTGGCTAGCGTCGAGCTGTTTCTTGTTCTTCTCCGCTGCCTCAGCTTTCTGTCTGAGCATGTCGAGATCTTCCTTGCTGCTGTGGATATTGGCCTCGATACCATCGTGGTACTCTTCCAACACCTTGTAGTCGGCATCAAGAGTCTCGAGTTGTGTGCCCTTGATGAAGAACTTGTACTTGTCGGCCGGCGTGCTGTTGGAGAGAAATTGGCGAGCCATGTCCTGCGTCAAAACGTTGATTGGGTTGTCCAGCTGGAAGGCGAAGTAATCCAGAATGTCGTCCAAGTCAGCCTTCCTGGTGGTGATAGTCTTGTCCTCAGCATTCTTGATCTTGAACCCACTCGCGCCACCGCGTGAGAAGTGCCTTTCGACCGTGATGCTGTTACCGTAGAGATCAGACTTGTACGCTCCCTCGCCTCTGTTTCTGATCTTGACCGCCAAAGTCGCACTCTCCTCGCCTTCCTTGATCAAACTCTTAAGGCTCGCGCCACGATTTGTCGCAGTCGCCTTGCCGCCAAGACACATCGTCAAAGCCGTAAGCACAGCGCTCTTGCCGCTACCGTTGTGTCCGATGATGAAGTTGATCAGCGGCCCTGGCTTGATCCTCAGATTGCCATGACACATGAAGTTGCGGCATCTTACTTCTTCGACGACGCCGTCTTCGGACGCTACGTTCTCCTTCTCACTGCGCATACCCTTGTGCACGAACTGGCTTGCCCGCAGCTCGTCGATCTCGTCGTCCTCCTCCTCTTGTTCTTCCAGGTCTCCTGTCTCCTCCTCATCTTCATCTTCGTCCATATCGTCAAAGCCATTGACGATTTGATTCAAGTCACCTTCGCTCTCCTCGTCTGATACTGTTGAGCCTCCGCGCTCTTGGGCCAGTGCGACTCGAGAGCGTTTAGCGCTCTGCTGCAAGCTCGAGCTCGCACCTTCGACTTCGACTTCATCTTCCTCGTTGTCATCGTTCCTGGAGCGTTTGAGCGAAGGCGCCATCGTGGTATTGGTCGAGACTCGCAGTAATGTTGTCACATGGGTGGGACGGTAAGTGGTGCATATGGTTTAATGTTGGAGTGACGCGACGACGCGTTACGCGAGAGACAAGCGCTTGTGAAGAATCCAGGGTCCTCGAACAATTCACTCTCTGAACAAGGAAAACGAACACTTAAAGTCGAGGTGACATTTCATCATGATATTATATGGAAATCGTCATTCTCATTACACATTATCTACGTTGCAAAAAGAATAAGAGGAAGGCAAAAAAGAAAAAAAAAAAAGAGATCATCAAGCTATCCAGAGAGCAAGCGCCGCTCCACGATCGCTCACAGAGGGGTATAAGGCGCGAAGTCTCTCGTTCAAAGAAAAAGAACAACAATATTGAAGCCTCAACATCTCGACGCTGAAAACGTGATCAGAGATCTCAACAACCAACGCAAGCCATGAGTTCGACCGCTGAAGACGCGACAAGCTCGAGGCCTTACAGCTCAGCATTGCGCTGCTCCTTGCTCACCGCCCAGCCCTTGAGAGTAAAGCAAACCAGCTCCCACGCCATAATGATTCCAGTCAGACCGATCGTGATCGTGAAGATGGTCATTGCTTCCAACCCATTATCCTCGATCGCTTGAACGCTATCATGAGCGCTGTTCATGAAAAGAAGGCCGCCGGCCGTGAGGCAAAAGGCGGCGACCAGCTCACTCGGCGGGCGAGATGGGAAATGCGAGGTGGGAGGCTTGATGTACAGCATCAAGTAAGTGACCGCGCGAGCCATGGCGAAGCCGGTGAAGAGCATGCCCCATTGTGCGTGCATCATGGTGCTGACCATGCTGTTTTGGTGGTGTCCGGACATCATCATGCCGAGGAACAGGATTGTCAGAGCGGGCATTGGGTTCAGCGAGAGGTTATGCGTGTTCGGTCTCCGCCAACGCTCGTGATGTCCGATCTTTCCCTCGCTGATGTCTTCAAAACCGGAAGCGTTGTACACCACTGGTCGATCCTTGCTCTTCTGCGATGTCATGGTAGCACCGGACAAGTCGCTCACCATTCTCGATTCGATCATCATGCCCAGAAGGCCGCCGCCGAAAAACAAGATGGTGATGCTGACATGTTCAAAGTCTTGGGGGCTCCACTTTCCTCCCCAATTGTTGAGGTGTTCGAGGAAAACATTGCTCGTGCCGTACAGCCAGATGACGAAGGATTCAGTGAACTCGGCCGACGGGACGCGAGTCTTCCATCTCGACACCAAGGGATGCGCTGGACGGACGTTCCATGCCCATCCGAATTCCGAAAAAGCACCCATCCAGCGGCCAAGGGTCAAGAGCCCGTACCAGAAGAAAATACCACCCTTGATATAGTGCGCGAGTCCGGAATAGATCTCGCGCTTCTGGAAAAGGCCACCGTACACCACAAAGCCGGATGTAATCGCAACAAACCCAAGAAGTAGCAAGAACTTCTCCAGGACAATCTGACTAATGCGCAGCGTCGTCGCTATGCGCGCACTCGACAGGCGTCTGCTGAAGCGAGACAGGAAGCTGTCAACCTTTCTGTTGCCGAGGAATCCTTGCCTTTCGGTCTCATCCCCATCTTTGTGGGTGCCATCACTGTCTTCTGGCGCGAAAGATTCGTCCTTGTGGAAGATTGACTCAGAGCTATTGGCGCGAGATCCAGCTGAAAAATTGCCAGAGTCGCTGGAAAAGCGGTAGCTCGCCGGGCTGTCGACGTATTGCGGTATCGCGCCATCTTCGCCAAAGCTCTGCTTGTATGCTGGCGAAGTGGCTGCGGGAGAGAGATCCTTCTTTCCCTGCGCTGCGAACGCGTTCGAGAATGACAGAAGCGTCCACACGATAGTGAGAGCAGTGATGATCCAACCAGCTGGGTGATGCGAGTTCGTGACGTAAAGATCTGGAGTGGAGTGGTTGTAGACGAAGCCAGTGAACAATGCCACGCCGTTGAAAAGGTGGAACAGCATCTGCGCTGGGAGATGGTATTTTGAGCGCGCAACGCTAAGCATGAGAGCAGGCGGGAGAACAACGACCCAACCCACGATCATGAGCGCGATGTGTGCGTACATCCATCCTGCGTATTCCTCATGCCGGAAGTAATTGAGGGGCGGCTCTTCCACTTCAGGCCTCATCACGGCCCCATGGCCATGCTCGGCGGTCATATCCTCGTCGCCATGGGCTGCGATCAGGGGCAGCGCTCCAAGCAGAAGCGCCACAAAGGCTGTGTTGGCAAAACGACTCGTCTGCATAGGTCTTCAGATTCGCGAAGAATGTGTACCAAAAGAAATGATTTAGAAGCTACGATCAGCCGCTCTAGCTATTCTTTAGAATCGCGAGGATTGATAAAGCGTCTGAGCAAGAATGAGTAGTGACAGGAAGTAAACGAGACGCAAGAACAGAAGCAGAGGCGGCGCGACTGCTTATTTGCATGCTTATCAAACAATTTTTCATCACCAGGCAAACGAGTGTCAGGATGACTCTTCGGGGTTTGTCGGTACAGATGAAAGGGAAACGAACATACCAATCAGAGTAACCCCTCGGCAGGCAGTGATCCGTAAGCAGCGGCATGATCACGGTACCATGTGAACAAAGCAAACCCCGATTCACTTCCCCAAGGAACGGATATGAGCATAGGCACGCAGTCTGACGTGATGCAAGTGTAAGGTTGTCAATAAAAACCGATGCTCAGATGCAAGGATCGGCCTCTAGGCGGATTTTAGCGCTGGTGGAGCCCATCCGAGCAGTGCCGGACGCCCTATGGCATTCGAGACGGCTCGCAGGGCTGGATGCAACTATACCATTTTGACACACGCATTAGACGGACAGCATTCCGGAGTTGCCTAAACGCCGAGTCCGCTGTCGTTGTCGCTGGTGGGCATAGTACGAGGTCGCGAATGCGCAGCGAGAGAATTGTACATCTGACTGAATGATGCCTAACGACACCCAAGAACGTGGCATACACTCGCCACTACTGATGAGGCTGCATTCGGCCGAGTCTCCCTTGACAGTTGTGTCACCTCTTTTCGTGAAGAGACACATCAAAAAGTCTAAACCTGAGCGCACGGCCTGGAAGGGCAAGATTTTTAATTGCCTCGCTGCCGAATCCTACATCCGACTTTCCATTATTCCGCATCACATCCGCGACAACTACCTACGTAGAAGTGAGAGGGTGTAGGGACACTCTCACACTTCAACGCGGCGATTCATCAACGACTAACGCCATGCGCCAGATGCACATGAAGCACCGTAAGCGACAGCAAACCTCAGCCGTACACCGCCGCTTCCTTTAGTCATGCGAGCGATCGTGTTTCCATTCGACCCGACAGGCTCTACACCCCATGTCCTTGTCCAGACACCAGAAGTACGCTTCGTGCCGCCTGCCGAATCCTGCAGCCATGGAAGAGGTGCAGAGATGTCGTATATGCATTTTCATGCTCTCTTTCATCATCATGTGATGTGATAGCTCTAGTTGAAGCTTCTGTTGCATGTACATGTATCGAGATTTGCTCAAGCAGCCACCAGATTTGTGCAACCTCCAACAATGCCACGGACATATACCAAGACTCCCAACCCCTCTCCCTGGCTCGTACCCATGACCTGACAAAAATTGTGCACGCATGCATACATGTAGCAACCATGCATGCGCTTCGTCTGACAGCCCTGACACCTCTCATAAGAGCGCTTCGCTTTTGTTCGGCATGCGAAAGCTTCCGAACATCCGTTTTCTGGGCGTCGATCACTTCATGCTGACCGGTCGTGCACTATTATCATTGACAGCGAAACCTTGAACCTTTCTCAAGGCTACAGCGGTATGCATCGAATCTTGCGTATATTTGCTTGGCTACAAAAAGTGTCTTCCCGTATTGCACCCGCTCTGTAATACCAAGCAAACGTGAATTCGGCATTAGAACACCTTCTGATCGAGAGTGAAGAAAAGAACTCAAAGGTCAACAGTGGGGTTTGAATGGAGAATGTTTTCCATGCGACATTTACACATGTCGCAATCTATCCAGAAATCTCATGCCACATGAACCGATCCACAGCCTCCGGCCCTTCGCTCTCGGCCACATACGCCTGCTCACACTGCGTCCAGTAAAGCTTCCGCTGCGCAGCGTAGAAAGCGTCGAACTCGCTCCTTAGAGCATCTTCAAGAGAATGCACGTCACCACTCGGATGTAATACCTCCCACGGGTGAGTGCACTCGCGGGCTTTGCAAGTCTTGAGAACGACGAGTAGGGCGTCGAGGCGGGATACGATGCCTTCTACAGAGGTGCCTGTGGCGTCGGCGTCAGCGCCTTTGTTGGAAGATACTGACGGGGCTTTCTTCGCCTCTGTGTAAATATTGCGCAGCTCGTGGGGATCGTTCTTCTACTGTTAGTGTCATACGCCAACCTTTCCTAGGGCAGGTCATCAGGTACTTACATGCAAGTCATAAAGCTCATGCTCGCCATTACACCACACGGTATAGCGCAAATCGTACCGCTCGCCCACAACCCTCAGCGCCTTGTACGTGTGATTGTGATGCAAATCGGCACCGTACTTGCCCTCGGACATGATGATGCCCCACATTTCCACATTGACGTGTTCCTGTCGGTGGGATGCGGCCGCGAGCATATCCTCCGCCGTGAGAGGGATGGCTTCGCCGTCCAGATCGTCTCGCGCAGGCGCTCCGGCGATGGCAAGGAAAGTCGCCGCCAGGTCGGTGTGTGATGTGACTAGCTCTGATGTCTGGCCTTGCGGTAGTTGCGGTCCGCGGATCATGAAGGGGATGTTGATGTCTTCTTTGTATGCGCATTGTTTTCCTGGTTGGAGGCGGTGTTGGCCGATGTGGTATCCATTGTCGGTTGTGAAGATGAGGTAGGTTTCTTCGAGGATGCCGTGGCGCTCTAGTTGCTGGGTGAGCTCCGCCACCATCTCATCGACGGCTTGAAGGGAGCGAATGCGGTTGCGGTACCATTCGTCGTTGTATTCGATGTTCGTCTTGTTTTGCTGGGTGAGCTGAGCAATCCATGAAGCGCCGTTGGGCTGCGACGTATTAGCGAACGCTACTCAATCTTGAGAGATACAACATTACCGAATCTGGATTGAAGGCAGGCGAGCGAGGGACTTCGACATCCTGGAACAGATCTTTGTGTCTATCAGCAGGCACAGGCGGAGACTGTATGGCCGAAGCGCCAGAGTAATTCCCATGTATATTCTTGTCGACGATATGAACATTGCTGTGCGGAGCAACAGGCGCGACTGTCAGCATGAACGGCTTCTTGGCATTCACTGCCTCATCGAGGAAACCATATGCCTTCGAAGCCACAATGTCCGTTGAATATTTGCCCTCGTAGGACACCGGCGGATCGTGGTTTCGCTGAAAGGTGGCATTCTTGTACTCGTACGTGAACGGATCGAGGAGGAAGTCAGAGCTAGTCCAGCCTGCGGCGTGCGGTTTGTCGTAGTTCGTCACTTTCTGCGCGTTGAAGAGCTTTCCCACGTAATAGGTGTTGTAGCCCGCGGACTGGAGCCACAGAGGCAAGTAATTGTCGTTGAAGCCTTGAGAGATGAATTTAGGGTACCCGCCTGTTTCGAATGTCAGCCTTGCTTATATGATCAATCACGACATGAGGTACCTACCATGAGGCGGATTGACGTCTGTAACATTTGTATTATGAGGAGATTTGCCAGTCCACAGAGTCACACGAGAAGGGCAGCACAACGCATTGGTGCAGAAATGATTGACGAAAGAAGTCCCTTGCTCAGCAATATGCTTTCGAGTATGAGGCATATAAGCCAAAGAATCCATGTGAAGGTCCTGATCATCGGTGAGGATCATGACAATATTGGGTTGCTTCTTGCCTCCTAGAATCTGCTGCTGCGGGCTACTTGGGCCCCAGACAGCGGCGATGAGGACGACGCATAAGCTCAGAATAGCGATGAATGTGCGAAGAGATGGCATCATGATGCATTTGACCGATTGTCAAGTGTACAAACGTTGATGGGACGATTGAATATCATTTACGGTCGATGTCGTGATCGTCTGGCTTCCGTAAGTGGGGCAGAAACATGCCGTGGCGGACTTGAGAACGTCGATCTTTTGGGGAGACATGATATAATATTACACTGGCAGTGCTGGAGCAGAAGAAATCAGAGAATGTGCTGGATTCATTGAATACGATACTATAATCTATCCCCTACACATCGCCAATAACATCATTACTCCCCAACCTCAACTCTCCCCTCAGTCCAGGAAACTCCCTCGTGCTCCTCCTCCTCCTCAAACCCTCATCACCACTAGCCCGTCCCGAACCAGCATCATAGCTATAAACACTCCGACTGCCTCGTCTCCTCCTCAAAGCATCCACATACCCACCATCCCACATATCACCACCAAGCACTTCATCCACATCATCGATCTCATCCAGAACGCTCTGGGGTGGTTCGTTGTCGAAGACGGCTTGCAAATCGCCATGTGCGCCGAAGTGCTCCCACAGCGTCAGCCAGGTGTGTTTGCGCGGAGGGGAGAAGTAGCGGCTGCGTTTCCAGAGGTAGCGACGCTCGTAGAGAGATATCAGCAGCAGGATTGGGGCGTTGAGAACGCGGACGGCTGTTACGTTGATCTTGTGGAACCAGCGGTCTGTGATAAGCATTTTCAAAGGTAGGAGGATGAAGAGGGCCATGACGTTGAAGGGCGGGCGGTACGCGAAAATGGCGTCGGATTTCACTCCCTCGAATGTGAGGACGGCGCGGCGGAATTGGATCTCGGCGGTCGCATTGTTTGCTAGGGTGGTGTAGGTGTTGCTTAACATGGCGACGAGGATGGTGAGGAAGAGAGTATTTCCCAGGAATGCGAAGGTGATCATCAGAGTAGGGCCAAGGAGCCAGTGCATTTCTGCAGAGCGCTGTACACCTGTCCCGTCAAGACCGAACCAGATCCAGAGCATCCACTTGCCGATGGTGATAGAAGAGTGCTTGGTGTAGCCATCTTGAGACTCAGAGAGCCAGTGCATCGCAAGAAGAAAGCCACCGAAGCACCAGCCAGCCAGAATGGTGAGAAACGTGAAGTCTGCCATCATTGCTCGCAGCGCAATGAACAGCATATTTTCCGGCATCAGACAGAACGCTAGTCGAGGCAAGAGGATCGGTGCGCCGAGCGATAAGACATCAAGCGCCAGTTTCGAAATGCTGCCATCGTTCGTTGCCAAGCCATGCATTCGGATGCCAAAGTAAGTCGAAAAGATGAGTACAAATGTGATGTCGAGGAATGACCATAAATTTTCTGTATGAACTGTCCAGCCGTGTTCCGTGATAGAAGCCATCTCATCTAGGCACCATCCGACACCATAGACGGCAAAAACCAGCTCGGCGACCGTGAATCGTAGGTGTTCAGGACCCATCGCGCGGGATTTGTTGGCCATCGTCAAGACGTAAAGAAGAAGCAGGAGGATAAACTGGCAGGCTTCGATGATGTTCCTGGTTCGTGGCACAATGAGTCGATACTGATTAAGGACTGGTGCTTTTCGGGGATCGTACAACGCGATTCCGCGGCTTTTGTAGCGATCAGGGAGGATGTCGATGAATGATGTAGGCGTATAAGTGATTCTCCCCCGATAGACTGCGTCGACGATCTTTTGACAGGATGTAGAGCTCAAGAACCCTTTTGACTCAGTCACGATCGCAACCTCTAGCGCTGTCAACATCCTTTCTTGATCCGGTCTGATGAAATGCGATCTGATAGCCCAATGAAGAGCGGCTTTATTTGTCCTCGTAACTTCAGGAGGCGCATTTTGGAAGGGCTCGAATCCGGCAACCAGAACGTTGGCTATCATGAGCAAGCCCTGTCTTCCTTCGTGGTCTTCATCAAACCTACGCAGAACGCGAGCGGCAATCAACTCACAAACAGTAGCGCGGGTGATGTTCACTGTTTGGTGGTGTGCCTGGTAGCTCTGTTCACGCAAGAACTGCATGCGATTTACCAGTAAGCAGTATACGACCGAGACATCGTCCGGGTCATAGAGGTGATCGACTAAAGGTCTGATGACGCTGATATTCATTCGAGGACTCTTAAGTTGATCGACAGAGTATGGGTCATCTATTCAAGGGACAGAATCCCTCATGAATTAGCAGCTCGCTCTCACTGTTCTGTTGAAGAATCGCAAGCTTCTTTCATTTCTTGGCCAAAACAACAGAAAAAAAGCGATTGATCTTGCGCAAGGTCGAGGGAGGAAAGTACGAGGTAATGACCTACCAATGCTTGCGACGACTAGTCGCCTGATTTTATGAATAGTTGTATAAACCGGCAGCCTACCGTGAGGGTTTGGTGCTCGCGGATCGTCGTTCTTCCTTGGTGGATAACAGCCATCATCGTCCGCCTGCTCTTCATCATTCAGTAAGGTCTCTTGCTCTTCGCGCGAACGCGCCAGTCGCATAGCCTCATTCATGCTCCTGTGACTTTCGCCTCGCAGGCCCGCAGCGAGGCGTGCCGGTAGGGAAGGTCGTTCGGGTTCGGTGTAGGCAACGCGCTGGCCGGGAGATGCAATACCGCCAGGCTCCCCAGCAGCCTGGGCGATCGCAGAGGATTCGCGGACGGAGGCGTTGGAGGCTTTGCGAGCGCCTGTGAGAATGCTAGGAGTGCGAAATATTTGCTGGGCGAGGGTGGTGTCTTCGGGGAAAGGAGAGGGTGCCATGGTGGACGGGTCTACGGATGGCCGTGTGCGACGTTAATGCTTCTTGCTTCTTCTCCACCGCATCGGCCTAGCGCGAGCAACGCTATTTGCGCCGAATGGACGAGACTTCCTTGACCCTTTGCCAGATAGTGGTGGAATGGCAGGGTGATGATGGCTGATGAGATCAAGCGGCAACCAAGGCAGACTTGGCGCTTGGACCGAGCCGATCGAGCGGCAGTAACGATCGCTTTGAAAAAGATGTTGGATGAAACGATTTAGTCTGCTTGTTGAAACTAGGGACACTGGGTAATTCAAATGCCCAATTGATAACAATTGAGAGACGTCGAATGTCTCAGATCCTGAAGATATGCTGATAAACAAGGCCAAGAGGCATCACATCACACTGCATAGGGTACAACCTGGAGTGCCGATGAAAGTGGGGGAAGGACAGACCTCGAATCTGGGAGACTTGTCACTAGCTGAAAGCAGTGCAGACATGCCGATAAGAAAGTATCGTTGTGCTACGATTCAAAGTGAGCACCAAGATGATGCTTCCGTGTGATGCCGTTTATTATGGCCTTCCAAGCCGTGGTCTGGGTCACTGCAATTTCAGCGACACAGGGTCTGCCAAAACAACAGCGCTTCACTCAACAGGCTGATGACTTGCAATCTTGAATGTTCGACATCGAAGTGAGAAACAGCAATGGCAACAACTCGTAGCGGGTACGGTACAGTCCAGTCAGAAGGCCCTGCGCCAAACCAGGTAGACGCAGAGAGGGCGGCCATGCTCAGCAAGCAGTCTCGCAAGCATGCATTCACAAAGCACATGAACGACAACGTCACCAAATCTTGGGGAGATGTCGCCTTGCTGGGTTGCTATCTCATCACCGGGTTACTCGACGGCAGCAGTATCAGCGTATTCGGCAGCTTCGCTAGCATGCAGACGGGTGAGCTACTCCTGTTACTCGTTACAACCGATTCGGCTACATGCAGCAAAATCTGACGCTACCCATGCAGGCAATACTGTCTACCTCGGATTGGGCCTTGTGGCACCAGGGGAAAGTGACAGATGGTTACGCGCTCTGATCTCCATCGCTTGCTTTTGCCTTGGTAGCCTTTTCTTCAGCACGCTTCATCGGAACTTCTCGCCCTGTAAACGATGGGTCTTGGTTGGCTCCTTCTTTCTGCAGGCTGTCTTCATCCTCATCGCGGCGCTGATGTCAACCCTCGGCCCTGAAATTGACAGAGATTCTCCCTTGAACTCGTGGGTGGGAGTTTCTCTCGCACTCCTCGCATTCCAGTCTGCGGGCCAAGCGGTGGCATCTCGAGCTTTGCAATATTCCGGCCTGACCAGCGTGGTGCTGACGTCCAATTATTGCGATCTCTTCTCGGATCCAAATCTCTTCAAGCCTGGCATCAAGGACAACCCGGACCGTAACAGGAGAACAGCAGCGCCTCTGCTCCTTCTGGGTGGCGCCTTGGTTGGTGGCGCGTTCGCTCACACGTCAATCGGATTCACTGGAGCTCTATGGACCGCCGTGGGACTCAAGGCTGTGGTCGTCGTCGCTTGGTCTGTGTGGGCTCCTGAGAGAACTCATGATTGAGTCTTCAACTCGGAGAGCTTGCACAGAATTCTACGGAAATGTCGGGCCTTGATAGAGCTTGCTGTTATGTCTGACATGTTTTGTGACCAGAGCCTGCAGCTGCGAGTGCTTCTCGCGGTTACAATGTGTTCAGACTTCACATCAACATCGAGCGCAAAATCTCTTTTGATTGGCTGTGTACTAGTTATTGACTTTGTAAAACATTACATTTTAATCTTCGCCTTCGTTACATGTATGATGGCTTACTTTGGGCTTTGCCGCGGAATCCGGTCTATGACACAATCCCTATCAACAACTACTCTTTAGTCTCTAGACATGACTTCAGCAAAAAATTGAAAGAACGTGTTATTTTCAGTGTCGATCCCAGCAATGCCCAGCCGGAGGATGCGCCTCCGGATACCTCAATCTGTGCGGAGAGATTTGAGCCCTACTTATAGTTCTCGAGGCTCCCGCCTTCACTATGACACTATTGCGCCAGACGGAAAAACCCTAGAACATCTCCGCCTCTCAAGCACCGTCTTCTGGCAAAAACCACTGAGGGGTTCCGCTCCAAACATTCAAGCGTCCATGAATTGAGATCTCGGCCATTGTGCTCCGCATCAGATTCATCAGACACCGGCAGCCGAGGCACTAATGGGTGTTTACCAAGGATCCAGTTCATTGTACGGTTGGGAAGAATAAATACCTAGCAATGGCCGCAGTATCCTCGTATCCACTCACACGCTCTCTTTGTCGGAGCATCGTTTCGACAGAATGTGGGTGAAACACCTTTCAGTTGCCTTGCTTTCATGCACCGCTCTGGCGGCGCCCAAGCCCCCCAAAGGTTTCGTGACAACATCTGGGACGAAGTTCAAGCTTGATGGCAAAGATTTCTATTTTGCTGGTAGCAATGCTTACGTGAGTGTTGCCATGCTGCCATTGTTTCGAAAGAATCAAAACTGACCGGCGTCTTAGTACTTTCCCTTCAACAACGTATGCACCAAAGGCAACCCTTCGATTGCTACGACTAACAACTCAAGCAGAACCAAGCAGACGTCGAAAAAGGCTTGACCGCCGCCAAAGATGCGGGCTTGAATGTATTTCGCACGTGGGGATTCAATGACAAGAACGTCACATACATCCCCGAAGGCCTGCCACAGTACGGCGGCGAAGGTGCCGGCGGGACTGAAGTCGTTTTCCAACGCTGGGCGAACGGCGAGTCCACGATCAACGTTCAAGCCTTCGACAAAGTCGTCAACGCGGCCAGCAAAGTCGGCATCAAGCTCATCGTAGCACTCACCAACAACTGGGCCGACTACGGAGGCATGGATGTGTACACTGTCAACCTTGGAGGCCAGTGCCACGACGATGTTCGTTTGGATACCACGCCCTCGACTGTCAGAACGCTAACAAGCTCCAGTTCTACCGCCTCCCCAAGATCAAGAAAGCATTCAAACGCTACATCAAAGCAATGGTAACCCGGTACAAAGACAACCCCAGCATCATGGCCTGGGAAATCGCAAACGAAGCCCGCTGCGGCGCCGACGGAACGCGCAACCTCCCCAGATCCGACAACTGCACGCCCGAGCTCCTGACCGAGTGGTACGACGAGATGAGCGCCTACATCAAGAGCCTGGACAAGAACCACCTCGTCACGACGGGCAGCGAGGGAGGGTTCAACATCCAGTCCGACGACTGGGCGTACAATGGTTCCGACGGGAGTGATTTTGACGTGGAGCTGAAGCTGAAGAATATCGATTTTGGCACGTTCCACTCGTACCCGGATTGGTGGTCCAAGACTGTGGCGTGGACTGTGCAGTGGATTAAGGATCATGGGAAGTCGATGCGGAAGATCAAGAAGCCTGTTGTGCATGAGGAATATGGTAAGGTCTCTTCACCGATATGAGTGCGGCTCGAATCTGACTGTGTCGACAGGATGGCTCACGCCAGAGGCCCGCCTCGAGTACCTCGGCCGTGTGGAAAATGCCACTAGGGTGGAGGTGCTGTCGTTGTGGCAGAAGACGAGTCTGAAGGAGAAGATGTCAGACATGTACTGGCAGTATGGATATTCCGGCTACTCTTATGGGAGGAACCATAATGATGGTTTCACGATCTACTTGGACGAGTAAGTGCCTACTGCTGCGGATGTCGGTTTAAATGAAGCTAACTCTGTACTCAGCGCCGAAGCGAAGCCGCTGGTTTACGAGCACGCTGCTGCGGTGAACCGCTTGAATAAGTAGACGGGTGGGCATGCTAGACAGGCTCGAGAAATCAACGTCGTGTTTCGCTGATTAGACAGTTAAGACTGCAATCCCAGATTAGCTTGACAAAATTTCGGGAATGAGGTTTTGCTGGATGAATCAGCCAATGCCTTCATTGAATAGTATCAATGAGTGATTCTATCCTCACGCAATTTCGAGAGAAGAGGAAGGCCTGCTCTCGGTGTAATTGTGCGCCAATAGTTCCATTTGGTGACACAACATCGCTAATACAATGCTTGGAGAAGGGGGTCCAGTCGGATATTTGCAATCGGCTCTGCACCTTGATGCGGATGTGTTCGGCAGGAACGCGGACCTCTTCCGACACGGATGGTGGAATACCAATGTCTTTCGTTGCTGGATGTAAACATTTAGAATCATTCCTCTTCAGAACATATTATAAGGGCTCTGAAAAGGAATATCGTTGGATGGAAACAGTGAATAGATATCCGTGCCATAGCCGCAATTGAGAGCACGGTCGCCATCCATATCGACGTAGTCTCGAAAATCAACGTGACAATTGAGCTGCATCACTTATAGGAAAATGACTTCTTCAAGCATGTACACACGCTTTTCGACCATAATCTGAAAGGTAAATAGTCTACTGTACCTGAGTACATGTACATGTACGTATCCGACATTTACATATCATTGCCAAGACCCGACGTCACTTTGAGATCCACCTTTCCAGGTACCGAGGTGGGATGCCGATGTACCAACATCGCCAACAGTCGAAGGAAACAATCATTACCAGCATTTGTCTCTAAACAATTCAGTATTGAACACCTCCAAAAGAAAATTAAACTCTCAAAAAAGATGCCATACGCCACAATAAACGATCATCGAATCCACTACCATGACTCCAACACCCTCCACTCAGTCCCCAGCGACAAACCGCCAATCATGATGATCCACGGCCTAGGCTCATCGCAAAACTACTGGATGCCCATTATCTCCCAGCTCGCTTCGAAACACCGCTGCATTGCACTGGACAGCTACGGCGCTGGACGAAGCAAGTCGCAAGGCGAGAAAGTGACCCTGGAAGGGCTGGCCGCGGATGTTATCGGGCTCATGGATCATTTGAGCATCCCGAGAGCGGTAATCGCTGGCCATTCCATGGGAGGCACCATGGCTTGTATCATTGCGTCCAAGTATCCTGAGCGTGTGGCTGGCGTTGTGCCCGTTGGGCCTGTGAACCCCGGCTCTGTGAAACCAGAAATGTTCAAACCGCGAATAGACACGGTTTTGAAAGGTGCGAAGTATCGATTCCATCTCTCGTTCGGAACCAGCTAACCCATCCACAAAGACGGCATGGAGCCAATGGCAAACACAATCCCACAAGCAGCCACTGGTTCCAAGGCCTCAGCCTTGACGAAAGCTTTCATCCGCGAACTGATCATGGGCTCGGATCCGAAGGGATATGCTTCGCATTGCCAAGCAATCATCGATGCCGAGGAACCAGACTTCTCCGCCATCCAAGCGCCTGTTTGCATTTTGGCAGGTGACGAGGACAAATCCGCTCCTCTTGAAGGCTGCAAGTATATCCATGAGCATGTTGGATCGTCGAAGAAGGATCTGAAGGTGCTTGATGCGTGTGGACATTGGCATTGTGTCGAGCTTCCGGAACGTGTGGCTGAGGAGGTAGATAGCTTCTGTTCTTCGCTGTGAGGGTCATGTGTCGAGTTGGGGACGCGGCGTCCGAAGTGGATAGGTAGACAGTAGAAGTCGAATGTGACCACACTAGGCCCAGGAGTCGAATAATGGCCAGCGAAGACTATGTGACGGCATCCGAAAGCAACCCCAATTTCATGTTCAGCCTTACACAAGTGATTCAAACATCCTATCCCGCCTCTGCGCCAAAACCCTTAACTCATCCCTCGCCCGCTCCAACGCCGCCCTCGCCTCCCTCGCATTCGTCGGCAAACTCTGAAACCCCTTCAACTCCGCCTCAAGCTCCGCCAACCTCTGCCTCGCAGCCTGATACTGCTCCATCTGCTTCGCAAACTGCTCAAGCGTAGGCGAAGGCGTTCCCGCAGCGCGAAGAGCGCTCAAACGGTCATCGTACTCGCCAATCTTAGCCTTGAGGTGCTTGGAACTCTTCGCCCACTCGACTGTTTGCTCAGGCAGCTCGGACGAAGGGCGGAAAGCGTCGTCCTTGATTTCGCGGAGGAGGGATTTTAACCTGTTGCACTCGCGCTGGAGCGCTGCGAGCTGATTCTGGAGTTGCGTTTGCTGCTGGCGGAGGTCGAAAGAACCAGTCTGTAGCTCGATGGAAGCCGCGATGAAATTCCCCATGCCCGAAGCGGGAGGGATGTCAAGACTGACAGCCGCTTGTGCCAGTAGATCAAGGCTCTCTTCGCCCCTGTGGTCCAGATATCTCGCCACGGCTTGGAAGACGTCCTCTGCCTGTCCGGTGCGCTGTTTGTCGAAGCCGTTCAGGGCGGATTGCTCGACTCGATCGACGGCCATTCGCTGCTCGTCTGCGCTTTCATTCTGCGTGGCGAGAGCGAGCAACGCCTCCAGAGTTTCGTCATTCCTCTCGAAAGCCGGGATTCGTTTGCCGCCGTATCTCTTCGTCAGCCAGGTATCTACAAATCCCCAGTCGCGGGCTTGCGCTTGGGCTATGCGTGCCTTGGAAGGCGAGAAGAGAGCGTTGGCTGCCCAGTCTGCGTCGGTGTCCATGTTATTCCCTGTTTGCTTTTTTCTCAATGGCCTTCTGGAAATCACATGCAAGTGCGTAGGCTTCTGGAGTAGTAGGGAGCAGGTTTAAGCTTTCGCTAGCGCGGTTGCCCCCAAGCATCTTCTACAACGTCCTGCTTGTCGCTCTTCACCCTTCACTCTCACTCTTCATCTGCAATTCAGCATGCCTTGGTCAGGGCTCTATCGCTTCTACGAAACTTCCCGAGCCTACATGTACTTCGAAACAACCCTATCCCATCGATCCACCATAACGCAGTCAGGCAAAGCAGAGCCCTCGCTAACTGTCAGCGCACATGGGCTGCTGAAGCGCAAATGCTACCATCAGATTCCACCAATCTGAACGGTGAGATGGCCGAGCGGTCTAAGGCGCTAGCTTAAGGCGATGTCGTCCTCAATATTTCTACAATCGCTAGTCCGAAAGGGCGTGGGTTCGAATCCCACTCTCATCAATATATCTTTGGCACGGCTCTGCGACTTGCGCGGGCGTGATACCTTTTGCATTTGAAATATAGAGGGAAGAGGAAGGGTCGTCTGTGTGTTCTTGAAGGGAAGCATAGACGTGAATTGTGATTTTCATTATGATTCAGGCAATTGTGTTCATGCTACAGGGTTTTCCTAAGGTATCGATACCCTACATATGTAGTCAAATAGCATCCAAGCATCCCTTCCATCATAAGACCCTCTCCACCACCAAACCCCCTCACCCCCACCTCTCAACTGCCCCCAAAACCACCCCCGCCACAACATCCGGCCTCGCCACAAACCCACAATGTCCCACCTCCCTCTCGACGACCTCCCACTGCACACCTGAGCCCTCAATGAAAGCCTGCGCAACATCCGGCGTGAACGTCGCATCCAGCATAGCTTTAAGCCAAATTCTACGACCGTCGAGCGCGCGCTCGGCCCAGAGGGGTGGGAGCACGGGGGTGGTGATGACCTTTTCCGCGTGCGGGAGGGCCGTCTCCGCGAGAGCTTCTTGCTCGGACGGAGAAGCGTCGTTGAAGAGGTGGGGGATGGCGGGGTCGAAGACGAAGAGGCCTGGTGCGGGCTTTGGTGGGATTGTCTTGTTAGTCTTGAGAGCATATCACACACTGCGAGAGGCTAGAGGTAATACCGTATCAGCCTTGACGAAAGGTGGCCACGCGCCTCCCATGAAAGTCAACTGGTCCACGCCCGCGGGGACAGGAGCGCAGCTCATGTAAACGATGCCGATGACGCCGCCTTTCTCTCCCCGCGCCTCGCGCTCGGATTTGACCCATGACGGGCCGTTGGTGCCGGTCTGCGAGCCGCCGGAGGAGTAAGCGTAGACGAGGACGTCTTTGCCGGCGTCGAGGAGGGGTTGGAGGTAGACGTTTTGCACGTTCAGAGCGAACGTCTCGGCGTCGTGGGCGAAAGGGTCGGATGGGTTGGCGCTTGGGTGGGAGACTGCTAACGTTTCGTAGCCCGCGCGGTGGAAGTAGGGTCGGAGCCGGTCGAAGCAGGAAGATTGGGTGCATGCACCGGGTATGAGGAGGATAGTGGGTTTGGCGGTCATGGCGACGGGTGTTGCATGTGGTTGTGTGAGGAATGATGTATCCCAGCCGTGACTGGCACAGTCGTTTATGTACAGTAGATCCGAATGCTGGACGGAATCGGCGTCTGTTCTGAACCGGCGTGAGATGAATTTTTAAGTAAGCCGTGAGGCTGACTCTAGATAGCCGTGAGGCTGACCGCAGGATGTATTGGGCGATTACGCGGACCACAGCTTAATGCAGTGCAGCGGGTCTTTGTTAGGCACGGTCGCTGTTCCCACTAGCAACCCTTCAAGATGGCGAGGCGCATAAATCAGACCTGAAACGATGCCTGCAAAGCATCACACCATAACCCTCCTCAAGCCACTAGTGCCGCCCAACACCCTCCGACCCGTCACAGCATCACGACCCTTGCCACTCTCCCACTTGCCAGCTCGGCTCCCACCGCCTTCTTCCAGCCAACCCTTGACGCCTTCCTCTTCCTCTGCGCTGCCTTCCATGAAAGCTTCCTGTCGCGGATGCGTGCCCTCGACCCACCTGAAAATGCAGGTGTAGCAGTACACGAAACCAGTCTGCGCTGCTGTGGCAGTCTTGATCTCTGATACACAGATAGGGCAGAGGGAGGTTGTATTTGGGCTTTCGTCCGTGGCGCGAGCTGGGGCCGGGACTGTGAGGATGGGGAGATGCGTTTGGCTCGAGATGGGTGGTCCTCCGAGTCCAGAGTCACGTCGGATGGCAGGCTTCTCGGGCTGCTCTTTTTCGCTCGATTCGGTTGGTTTCGAAGGTGCTGCAGGCACGGGCAGGCCAGAAACTGTGGGTGGTGGGAGGTCCAAGCCCTCGTTGGTTCGCCGTGACAGCTGTCGGGCGAAATCCGAGTTATACCACCACTCCAGAAATTTGAGCGCGAATATGGAAGTGGGCAGGAGAATCTTCAAACTGCCAAACACGTGCGGCATAATCGTGTCACTCAGAACACGCCGGCTGAAAATCGAATTCGTCTGACCCGGCCTCGCACCAGGTCGCGCTGGCGGCGGTTTCGGCTGCGCAGCGAGATCTATCGCTCTGTAATCCGCACCGTTCATTCTCCGTATGCGCGACCCTATGATCCAGAGCCACGGCGAGTGGTATTTAGAACCGTCGAAGAGATAAGCCAGATTGAAAGCCAGCATGGAAAAATAATACGCTGCATTGACGGACGGGTAAACCCTGCGCAAAAACCACTTGTAGAACCAGAGTAGCCGTTCCTTCACCGTGCCATCGGCAGGATACCTGTCGCGATCCTGATATGATGGTCCGAGCAAGTTCACACCAGAGGCGTGCACTTCATATGCCTCGTCTAGCTTTCTCTTGATATAGGGCAAGCCCACCATCACGGCCAGATTCTTCCACACATCGCCATTCCTTAACCGCAGAGTCTCCCTGATCTCATTCGGCGCGCCCAATTGCGCTCTGGGCACCTCTCCGCCTTTCACGCGCAAGACTCGCTCGCGCTTGAGACCGTAGAAGTTTTCGGTGAAGCCTCCGCCGTAGACTTTGAGATAGTATCGTTCGACGACCAAAGAAAGAAGGGCGTAGAGTTCATCAAATGAGTTGAGAACGCGCAGCAAGTATCTCGGGTGTCGGTGAGTCGCAATGGCGAGGAGATAGCGGAGGGAGGGCGGTATGAGCGAGTTGAGCTGCTGTTCGGACAGGACTTCGAAGAGCGACGGCTTTTGGTCGTCGATCCCGCCTTGCAGGGAGGTCATGAATTCCATTTTGAGGGGAGGATTGCGTGGGTTGTGCGCATTGTATGGCGAAGAGAGAGAGAGGGCAGGTCGAGTTGGAGAGACAGCTTGACAGCGAGCGCACTCAAAGCCCGAACGCAAGCCTCGGCCCACGCGACTTCCCATTCTGGGTTGAGATGAGCGCTGACTCGCTGTTGTTGCGTGGGCTGCTCGTGAAACGGCGCGTCGACATATCGTCAGGAAACCCTCTCCCTCTCGTCAAAGTACACACACATAGCGCAATAATCTGATATAATGACTTCCACAAACGGCTCTTCAGGCGAGAAAACCTACTTCGAGCAACAGCGCGAACTGCTCGTCGGCGAAGTCGCGCAAAGCTTGGAGAACGTGCTGCAGAACATGAACAGACTGAACCGCAGTCTCGAAGGCGTGATAGCGGTATGTAGCAGAACGGTGCGCCTGACGTGCGATTTGTGAGCGTGCGCTGATGGTTTCTTCAGGTCGGCAACGAGTTCAGTCAAGTCGAGAGCCTGTGGTCGCAGTTCGAGAATGTCATGGCCAAAGACCCGGACGCGCCGAAGGAAGACGCCAGAGAGGGAGCGCAGAATGAACGCTCATGAGACATGAGAACGCGATTGGAAGTCACTCGAAGACGAAAGCAAAACATCACGAAAGTTGTTCGGTTTGTGGAAAGATAATGCACATGCTTCTCATTATGGCCGTTACACAAACAAATGAACCTGTCTGGCAGAGAAGCCTTCGCGTCTCTGGCTAAGGTATCCTATCCACCAGCCCGGCTCGCTATTCAATCGTCAATATAAAAAGGAAAGACAAAAGAAAAGACAGATGAGGAGATAGCAGGAAGGAGAAAGAGAAAAACACCCCCCGCCGCTAGTTTCTCGCAAAAAAACAAAAACCACAAATATGCCGAATGCCCTTTATGAACGCCCAAAACCAGCCCAAAGGTACTCCCTCATGCCGCGCATGAACATGCGCAGGTAACCGACATCTCGCAAGAGCGTCGACGGAGGACAAGGCCCGACTTGATCATCTACTCGGTTACAGAAACTTCCGGTCAACGAAACTGCTCCATTTCGAGAGGAAGAAACTCACGGAGCGGAAGGAAGAGGAAGATAGAAACAGAAACGTGAGAGCAGTGCGTCTGGCGGTGTTGCTCAGAGGATGCTGCACATCTTACTTCTCTTTTTCCGCGCCGGCATGACGACTTCGCCGGATTTTGACGACGAGGAGCTCGAGCTGGCCACGACGTCCTGGCCGCGCACGGTGATGTCGATGGCGGTGTCGAAGATGTCGTGCACGCCCGTCATCTCCTTGGAGGAGCACTCCATGTACTTGGCGCCCATCTTGGCGGCGACGGTCTTGCCTTGTTGTTGGGTGACGGGCGTGAGGCCTTGGGTTTTCAGGAGCTCGATGCAGGTGCGCTTGTGTCGGAGGTCGGATTTGAGGCCGCAGAGGATGATGGG
>MSJI02000645.1:13751-29673 GCA_001931905.2 Cladosporium sp. IMV 00045 | reverse complement strand
ATAAACAAGGCCAAGAGGCATCACATCACACTGCATAGGGTACAACCTGAGCCTCAAATCTTTTGTCACTAGGTAGCTGAAGACGTACAGATTTTCCGGATAACGAAGTATCGCTGTGCTACGATTCAAAGTCAGTGCGATGATGATTCCGTGTGACGCCGTTTGTTTTGGCCTTCCAAGCCGTGGTCTGGCTCAACTGCAATTTCAGCGACCCAGGCACGCCAGGGTCTGCCAAAACAACAACGATTCATTTGGCAGACTGACTTGTCATCTTGAATGCTCGACATTGAAGTGAGAAACAACAATGGCGGCAACTCGCACCGGCTATGGTACAGTCCAACCAGAAGGCCCCGCGCCAAACCATGTAGACGCAGAGAGGGCGGCCATGCTCAGCAAGCAGTCTCGCAAGCATGCATTCACAACCAGGTGTGCAGAGCACATGAACGACAACGTCACCAAATCTTGGGGAGATGTCGCCTTGCTGGGCTGCTATCTCATCACCGGATTACTCGATGGCAGCAGTATCAGCGTATTCGGCAGCTTCGCTAGCATGCAGACGGGTGAGCTATTCCTGTTACTCGTTACATCGGATCCGGCTACATGCAGCAATATCTGACGCTACCGATGCAGGGAATACTGTCTACCTCGGATTGGGCCTTGTGGCACCAGGGGAAAGTGACAGATGGCTACGTGCTCTGATCTCCATCGCTTGCTTTTGCCTTGGTAGTCTTTTCTTCAGCATGCTACATCGGAACTTCTCGCCCTGCAAACGATGGGTCCTGGTTGGCTCCTTCTTCCTGCAGGCGGTCTTCATCCTCATCACGGCGCTGATGTCAACCCTCGGCCCTGAAATTGACAGAGATTCTCCCTTGAACTCGTGGGTGGGAATTTCTCTCGCACTCCTCGCATTCCAGTCTGCGGGCCAAGCGGTGGCATCTCGAGCCTTGCAATATTCCGGTCTGACCAGCGTTGTGCTGACGTCCAACTACTGTGACCTCTTCTCGGATCCAAATCTCTTCAAGCCTGGCCTCAAAGACAACCCGGACCGCAACAGGAGAACAGCAGCACCGCTACTCCTTCTTGGTGGCGCCTTAGTTGGTGGCGCGTTCGCTCACACGTCATTCGGACTCACTGGAGCTCTATGGACCGCCGTGGGACTCAAGGCTATGGTTGTCGTCGCTTGGTCTGTGTGGGCTCCTGAGAAGACTCACGATTGAATCTCCAAATAGGAGAGCTTGCACAGGATTATACGGAGACCCTCAAGCTTGATAGTGCTTGCGTTGATGTTTGTCATGTTTTGTAACCAGAGCTCGCAGTTGCGGCGCTTCACGCGGTTACAATATGTCCGGACTTCACATCAATATCGAGCGGGAATCCCTCTTTTTGAATAGCTGTGTACTAATTATCGACCTTGTAAAATAATACATATTAATCTTCGCCTTCGTCATGATGGCTTACTCTGGGCTATGCCTGGCTTTATCGATGTCGATCGGAATCCGTCCTATGACACAGTCCTCACCAACCATTACTCTCTAGTCTCTACGCATGACTTCAGGAAAACATTGAAAGAATGCGTTATTTTCCGTTCAGATCCCAGAAATGCCCAGCCGGAGGATGCGCCTCCGGATACCTCAATCTGTGCGGAGAGATTTGAGCCCTACTTATAGTTCTCGAGGCTCCCGCCTTCACTGTGACACTATTTGCGCCAGACGGAAAAACCCTAGAACATCTCCGCCTCTCAAGCACCATCTTTTGGCAAAAACCACTGAGGGGTTTGCGCTCCCACCATTCAAAGCGTCCATTCATTGAGATCTCGGCCATTGTGCTCCGCATCAGATACATCAGACACCGGCAGCCGAGGCACTAATGGGTGTTTACCAAGGACCCATTTCATAGCACGGTTTGGGAAGAATAAATACCTAGCAATGGCCGCAGTATCCTCGTATCCACTCACACGCTCTCTTTGTCCGAGCATCGTTTCGACAGAATGTGGGTGAAATATCTTTCGGTTGCTTTGCTTTCGTGCACCGCTCTGGCGGCGCCGAAACCTTCCAAAGGTTTTGTGACAACATCCGGAACGAAATTCAAGCTTGATGGAAAAGATTTCTATTTTGCTGGTAGCAATGCTTACGTGAGTCTTGTCATATCAAGATCTCAACTTAGACAGGAAAGACTGACTCGGTCGACAGTACTTCCCTTTCAACAACGTATGTACCAAAGCCACCCCTTCGATTGCCACGACTAACAACACGCGAAGAACCAAGCAGACGTCGAAAAGGGCTTGACCGCAGCCAAAGATGCGGGCTTGAACGTGTTTCGCACGTGGGGCTTCAACGACAAGAACGTCACATACATCCCCGAAGGTTTACCACAGTACGGCGGCGAAGGTGCCGGCGGGACTGAAGTCGTTTTTCAACGCTGGGCAAACGGCGAGTCCACGATTAACGTTCAAGCCTTCGACAAAGTCGTCAACGCGGCCAGCAAAGTCGGCATCAAGCTCATCATCGCACTCACCAACAACTGGGCCGACTACGGAGGCATGGACGTCTACACCGTCAATCTTGGAGGCCAATACCACGACGACGTTCGTTCCGCTGACACGCCCTCGACTGACAGAATACTAACAAGATCCAGTTCTACCGCCTCCCCAAGATCAAGAAAGCATTCAAACGCTACATCAAAGCAATGGTAACCCGCTACAAAGACAACCCCACCATCATGGCCTGGGAAATCGCCAACGAAGCCCGCTGCGGCGCCGACGGGACCCGCAACCTCCCCCGATCCGAAAACTGCACGCCCGAGCTCCTGACCGAGTGGTACGACGAGATGAGCACTTACATCAAGAGTCTGGATAAGAAGCACCTCGTCACGACAGGAAGCGAGGGAGGTTTCAACGTGCAGTCCGACGATTGGGCGTACAATGGCTCTGACGGGAGTGATTTCGATGCGGAGTTGAAGCTGAAGAATATCGATTTTGGCACGTTCCACTCGTACCCGGATTGGTGGTCCAAGACTGTGGCGTGGACTGTACAGTGGATTAAGGACCATGGGAAGTCGATGCGGAAGATCAAGAAGCCTGTTGTGCATGAGGAATATGGTAAGGTCTCTTCACCGATATGAGTGCGGCTTGGATCTGACTGTGTCGACAGGATGGCTCACGCCAGAGGCGCGCCTCGAGTACCTCGGCCGTGTGGAAAACGCCACTAGGGTCAGGTGCTGTCGTCGTGGCAGAAGACGAGTCTGAAGGAGAAGATGTCGGACATGTATTGGCAGTATGGATATTCCGGCTACTCTTATGGAAGGAATCACAATGACGGTTTCACGATCTACTTGGACGAGTAGGTGCCTCTTGCTGCGGAGGTTGATTTGAATGAAGCTAACTCTGTATTTAGTGCCGAAGCGAAGCCACTGGTCTACGAGCACGCTGCTGCAGTGAATCGCTTGAACAAGTAAACGGGTGGGTGGGCAGGCCGGCCAGGCTCGAAAAGCCACGAATGTGTTTCACAGATTAGACAATCAAGAATGCATCTCCCGATTAGCCTCACGAAATCTCAGGATGGAGGTTTTGCTTCATAGATCACCCACTGCCTTCATTGAAAATATATCGACGAATGACCTTATCTTCACGCAAGTCCGAGAGAAGAGATAGGCCTACTCTCAATTTAATTGTGCGCCAATGGTTCCATTTGGTCGCACTATATCGCTAATACAGTGCTTGAAGAAGTTCGGATATTTGCAATCGGCTCTGCACCTTAATGCGGATGTGTTCGGCAGGGACGCGGACCTCTTCCGACATGGATGGTGGAACGGCAATGCCTTTCGTTGTTGGATGTTAACATTGAAACCATACCACTCAAAAACATATATAGAAACTTTCAATGGGAATATTACCAAGCGACTTCGTTGAATGGAATCATTTAATAGATATATGTGCCATAGCCGCATTCGACAGCATGGTTGCCATCCATATCGAAGCAATCACGAGCATCAACGTGACAATTGAGCTGCATCACTGATAGGGAAACGACTTCTTCAAACATGCAAGCACACCCTCTACTATGATCACGTTCTGGGAGGGTACATGTAGTAGTCTCTATGTACCTAAGTACGTATCCGACAGTTACATATTATCGCCAAGACCCGACGTCACTTTGAGATCCACCTTTCCAGGTACCGAGGTGGGATGCCGATGTACCAACATCGCCATAGTCAGTCGAAGGAAACAATCATAACCAGCATTTGCCTCTAAACTATCCAGTGTTGAATACGCCTCAAAGAAATTTAAACTCTCAAAAAAGATGCCATACGCCACGATAAACGACCATCAAATCCACTACCATGACTCCAACACCCTCCACTCAATCCCCAACGACAAACCCCCAATCATGATGATCCACGGCCTAGGCTCATCGCAAAACTACTGGGTGCCCATTATCTCCCAGCTCGCTTCAAAACACCGCTGCGTTGCTCTGGACAGCCACGGCGCTGGACGAAGCAAGTCCTCAGGCGAGAAAGTGACGCTGGAAGGGCTGGCCGCGGACGTTATCGGACTCATGGATCATTTGAGCATTCCGAAAGCGGTGATCGCCGGTCATTCCATGGGAGGCACCATGGCTTGCATTATTGCGTCCAAGTATCCTGAGCGTGTGGCTGGCGTTGTGCCCGTCGGGCCTGTCAATCCTGGCTCTGTGAAACCGGAGATGTTCAAACCGCGGATAGACACAGTTTTGAAAGGTGCGAAGTATCGATTCCATTTCTTGCTCGGAATAAGCTAACCCATTCACAAAGACGGCATGGAGCAAATGGCAAACACGATCCCACAAGCCGCGACTAGCTCGAAAGCCTCAGCCTTGACGAAAGCTTTCATCCGCGAACTGATCATGGGCTCGGATCCGAAGGGATATGCTTCGCATTGCCAAGCAATTATCGATGCCGAGGAACCAGACTTCTCCGCCATTCAAGCGCCTATTTGCATTTTGGCAGGCGACGAGGACAAATCTGCTCCTCTGGAAGGCTGCAAGTATATCCACGAGCATGTTGGATCGTCGAAGAAGGAACTGAAGGTGCTTGATGCGTGTGGGCATTGGCATTGTGTCGAGCTTCCGGAACGTGTGGCTGCGGGGGTAGATAGCTTCTGTTCGTCGCTGTGAGGGTATTTTGTCGAGTTGGGGACGCGGCATCCGAAGTGGATAGGTAGACAATAGAAGTCGAATGTGACCACACTAGGCCCAGGAGTCGAATCATGGCCAGCGAAGACTATGTGACGGCATCCGAAAGCAACCCCAATTTCATGTTCAGCCTTACACAAGCGATTCAAACATCCTATCCCGCCTCTGCGCCAAAACCCTTAACTCATCCCTCGCCCGCTCCAACGCCGCCCTCGCCTCCCTCGCATTCGTCGGCAAACTCTGAAACCCCTTCAACTCCGCCTCAAGCTCCGCCAACCTCTGCCTCGCAGCCTGATACTGCTCCGTCTGCTTCGCAAACTGATCCAGGGTAGGCGAAGGCGTCCCCGCAGCGCGAAGAGCGCTCAAACGGTCATCGTACTCCCCAATCTTGGCCTTGAGGTGCTTAGAACTCTTCGCCCACTCGACAGTCTGCTCAGGCAATTCGGACGAAGGGCGGAAAGCGTCGTCCTTGATTTCGCGGAGGAGGGATCTTAACCTGTTGCACTCGCGCTGGAGCGCTGCGAGCTGATTCTGTAGTTGCGTTTGCTGCTGGCGGAGGTCGAAAGAGCCAGTCTGTAGTTCGATGGAAGCCGCGATGAAATTCCCCATGCCCGAGGCGGGAGGGATGTCAAGATTGACAGCCGCTTGCGCTAGCAAATCGAGGCTCTCTTCTCCCTTGTGGTCTAGATATCTCGTCACGGCTTGGAAGACGTCCTCTGCCTGTCCGGTGCGCTGTCTGTCGAAACCGTTCAGGGCAGATTGCTCGACTCGATCGACGGCCACGCGCTGTTCGTCTGCGCTCTCATTCTGTGTGGCGAGGGCCAGAAGTGCCTCCAAAGTTTCGTCGTTCCTCTCGAAAGCCGGGATTCGTTTGCCGCCGTATCTCTTCGCCAGCCAAGTATCTACAAATCCCCAGTCGCGGGCTTGCGCTTGGGCTATGCGTGCCTTGGAAGGCGAGAAGAGAGCGTTGGCTGCCCAGTCTGCGTCGGTGTCCATGGTATTCTCTGTTTGTTGTTTTTCTCAATGGCGTTCTGGAAATCACATGCAAGTGCGTAGGCTTCTGGAGTAGTAGGGAGCAGGTTTAAGCTTTCGCTAGCGCGGTTGTCCCCAAACATCTTCCATCGAACGAACGTCCTGCTTGTCGCTCTTCACTCTTCACTCTCACTCTTGATCTGAAATCCAGCAAGCCTTGGTCAGGGCCTCTGTCGATTCTACAAAACAACCCTATCCCATCAATCCACCATAACGCAGTCAGGCAAAGCAGAGCCCTCGCTAATTGTCAGCGCAGATCAATTGTTTAAGCGCCAGTGCTACCATCAGATTCCACCAATCTGAACGGTGAGATGGCCGAGCGGTCTAAGGCGCTAGCTTAAGGCGATATCGTCCTCGATACTCCTACAATCGCTAGTCCGAAAGGGCGTGGGTTCGAATCCCACTCTCATCAACATCTTTTTTTTGCTTGTCTCTAGGAGTTGGGCGGGCTTTGCACTTTTTGCAGTCCAAATAGAGGGAAGGCGAGGGGTTGTCTGAGTGTTTTTGAATGGATGGACTACCGTTGGTTCTGATTTGCGTTATGATTGGAGCACTTGCGTTCATGTTCCATCTTCTATCCATCAAAACCCCAGTCAAATAGCATCCCAACATCCCTTCCACATAAGACCCTCTCCACTACAAGACTCTCAACCCCACCTTCTTACAGCATCCAAAACAACCCCGGCCACAACATCCGGCCTAGCCAAAAACCCACAATGTCCCACCTCCCTCTCGACGACCTCCCACTGCACACCCGAGCCCTCAATGAAAGCCTGCGCAACGTCCGGCGTGAACGTCGCATCCAGCATGGCTTTGAGCCAAATCCTGCGCCCGTCGAGCGCGCGCTCGACCCAGAGGGGCGGGAGAACGGGGGTTGTGATCACCCTCTCTGCGTGCGGGAGGGCCGTCTTCGCGAGAGCTTCTTGCTCGGATGGCGAGGCGTCGTTGAAGAGGTGGGGGATGGCGGGGTCGAAGACGAAGAGGCCTGGTGCGGGCTTTGGTGGGATTGTTTTTTTAGTCTTGAGTGTGAAGTATACAGCGCAAGAGAGAAGAGGCAGTTACCGTGTCGGCCTTAACGAAAGGCGGCCACGCCCCGCCCATGAACGTCAACTGGTCCACGCCCGCGGGGACAGGCGCGCAGCTCATGTAGACGATGCCGATGACGCCGCCTTTCTTTCCCCGCGCCTCGCGCTCGGATTTCACCCATGACAGGCCGGTGGTGCCGGTCTGCGAGCCGCCGGAGGAGTAAGCGTAGACGAGGACGTCTTTGCCGCCGTCGAGGAGGGGTTGGAGGTAGACGTTTTGCACGTTCAGAGCGAATGTCTGGGCGTCGTGGGCGAAAGGGTCGGATGGGTTGGCGCTTGGGTGGGAGACTGCTACCGTTTCGTAGCCGGCGCGGTGGAGGTGGGGTCGGAGCCGGTCGAAGCAGGAGGATTCGGTGCAGGCACCGGGTATGAGGAGGATGGTGGGTTTGGCGGTCATGGCGGCGGGTGTTGCATGTGATTGTGTGAGGAACGATTTATCCAAGCCAAGGCTGGCACAGTTGTTTATGTGCAGCAGACTCGAATGCTGGACGGAGTCGGCGTCTGTTCTGAACCGGCGTGATGCTTTTCTAGTAAGCCGTGAGGCTGACTCTAGATAGCCGTGAGGCTGACCGCAGGATGCATTGGGCAATGACGCGGATCATAGCTTGATGCAGTGCAGCGGGTCTTTGTTAGGCACGGTCGCTGTTCCCAGTAGCAACCCTTCAAGATGGCGAGGCGCATATTCAGACCTGAGATGATGCCTGCAAAGCCTCACACCATAACTCTCCTCAAGCCACTAGTGCCGCCCAACACCCTGCGACCCGTCACAGCATCACGGCCCTCGCCACTCTCCCACTTGCCAGCTCGGCTCCCACCGCATTCTTCCAGCCAACCCTTGACGCCTTCCTCTTCCTCCGCGCTGCCTTCCATGAAAGCTTCCTGTCGCGGATGCGTGCCCTCGACCCACCTGAAAATGCAGGTGTAGCAGTACACGAAACCAGTCTGCGCTGCTGTGGCAGTCTTGATCTCCGATACACAGATAGGGCAGAGGGAGGTTGTATTTGGGCTTTCGTCCGTGGCGCGGGCGGGAGCCGGGACTGTGAGGATGGGGAGGTGCGTTTTGCTTGATATGGGAGGCCCTCCGAGTCCGGAGTCACGTCTGAGGGCAGATTTCTCGGGCTGCTCCTTTTCGCTCGATTCGGTCGGTTTTGAAGGTGCTGGAGGCACAGGCAGGCCAGAGACTGTGGGTGGTGGGAGGTCCAAGCCCTCGTTGGTTCGCCTTGACAGCTGCCGGGCGAAATCCGAATTATACCACCACTCTAGAAATTTGAGCGCGAAGATGGAAGTCGGCAGGAGAATCTTCAGACTGCCAAACACTTGTGGCATGATCGTGTCGCTCAGAACACGCCGGCTGAAAATCGAGTTCGTCTGACCCGGCCTCGCACCAGGCCGCGCTGGGGGCGGCTTCGGCTGCGCAGCGAGATCTATCGCTCTGTAATCCGCACCGTTCATTCTCCGTATGCGCGACCCTATGACCCAGAGCCACGGCGAGTGATATTTCGACCCGTCGAAGAGATAAGCCAGATTGAAAGCCAGCATGGAGAAGTAATACGCCGCGTTGACGGACGGGTAAACCCTGCGCAAAAACCACTTGTAGAACCAGAGTAGCCGTTCCTTCACTGTGCCATCGGCAGGATACCTGTCGCGATCTTGATAAGATGGTCCAAGCAAGTTCACACCAGAGGCGTGCACTTCGTACGCCTCGTCTAGCTTTCTCTTGATATAGGGCAAGCCCACCATCACGGCCAGGTTCTTCCACACATCGCCATTCCTCAATCGCAGAGTCTCCCTGATCTCATTCGGCGCGCCCAATTGCGCTCTCGGCACCTCTCCGCCCTTGACTCGCAAGACTCGCTCGCGCTTGAGACCGTAGAAGTTCTCGGTGAAGCCTCCGCCGTAGACTTTGAGATAGTACCGTTCAACGACGAGAGAAAGGAGAGCGTAGAGTTCGTCGAACGAGTTGAGGACTCGCAGCAAGTATCGCGGGTGTCGGTGTGTCGCAATGGCGAGGAGATAACGGAGGGAGGGCGGTATGAGCGAGTTGAGCTGCTGTTCGGACAGCACTTCGAAGAGGGACGGCTTTTGATCGTCGATGCCGCCTTGCAGGGAGGTCATGAACTCCATTTTGAGGGGAGGATTGCGTGGGTTGTGCGCATTGTATGGCGAAGAGAGAGAGGGCAGGTCGAGTTGGAGAGGACGCTCAAAGCCCGAACGCAAGCCTCGGCCCACGCGACTTCCCATTCCGGGTTGAGATGAGAGCTGACTCGCTGTTGTTGCGTGGGCTGCTCGTGAAACGGCACGTCGAAACATCGTCAGGAAACCCTCTCCCTCTCGTCAAAGTACACACACATCGCGCAATAATCTACAATAATGACTTCCACAAACTTGTCTTCCAACGAGAAGCCCTACTTTGAGCAGCAGCGCGAGCTGCTCGTCGGCGAAGTCGCGCAGAGCCTGGAGAACGTGCTGCAGAACATGAACAGACTGAACCGCAGTCTCGAAGGCGTGATAGCGGTATGAGCAGACGGTGCCCCGATGTGCGATTTTTGAGCGTGCACTGATGGTCTCTTAGGTCGGCAACGAGTTCAATCAAGTCGAGAGCCTGTGGTCGCAGTTCGAGAATGTCATGGCCAAAGACCCGGACGCGCCGAAGGAAGATGCCAGAGAGGGAGCGCAGAATGAACGCTCATGAGATATGAGAATGCGATTGGAAGTCACTCGAAGACGAAAGCAAAACATCACGAAAGCTGTTCGATTTGTGGAAAGATAATGCACATGCTTCTCATTATGGCCGTTACACAAACAAATGAACCTGTCTGGCGGAGAAGCCTTCGCGTCTCTGGCTAAGGTTATCCCACCCACCAGCCCGGCTCGCTATTCAATCGTCAATATAACAAAAGGAAAAACAAAGGAAAAAGGGAAATCAGCAGAGCAAGAAGAAAAAGAGAAAAACACCCCTCGCCGCTAGTTTCTCGCAAAAAACCAAAAACAACAAATATGCCGAATGCCCTTTATGAACGCCCAAAACCAGCCCAAAGGTACTCCCTCATGCCGCGCATGAACATGCGCAGGTATCCGACATCTCGCAAGAGCGTCGACGGAGGACAAGGCCCGACTTGATCATCTACTCGGTTACAGAAACTTCCGGTCAACGAAACTGCTCCATTTCGAGAGGAAGAGACTCACGGAGCGGAAGGAAGAGGAAGACAGAAACAAAAACGTGAGAGCAGTGCGTCTGGCGGTATTGCTCAGAGGATGCTGCACATCTTACTTCTCTTTTTCCGCGCCGGCATGACGACTTCGCCGGATTTTGACGACGACGAGCTCGAGCTGGCCACGACGTCCTGGCCGCGCACGGTGATGTCGATGGCGGTGTCGAAGATGTCGTGCACGCCCGTCATCTCCTTGGAGGAGCACTCCATGTACTTGGCGCCCATCTTGGCGGCGACGGTCTTGCCTTGTTGTTGGGTGACGGGCGTGAGGCCTTGGGTTTTCAGGAGCTCGATGCAGGTGCGCTTGTGTCGGAGGTCGGATTTGAGGCCGCAGAGGATGATGGGGGTGGTTGGGCAGAAATGAAGCACTTCGGGGTACCACTGGGATGAGTCAGTAAGAGTTGTAAAAGAGAAGATGATCCGATGCTGCATACCTTGTCCAGGACGTTTTCGAGCGAGTTGGGGCAGTCAATGGCGAAGCAGACGAAAAGCAGGTCGGTCTCGGGGTATGAGAGGGGTCGCAGTCTGTCGTATTCCTCCTGTCCGGCCGTGTCCCAAAGTGCGAGCTCGACACCCTTGCCGGTTCCCTTGTGCTCGACCTGAGTGATGTAGTTCTCAAACACCGTGGGTACGTATCTCTGTGGAAATGGTTAGAATTCACTTCCTATCGACCTCAAGCACCATCACGATCACTTACCTCTGGGAAGACACCCTGGCTGTAGCTGATCAAAAGGCAAGTCTTTCCGCATCCACCGTCGCCGACGACGACGAACTTCTTGCTGTACTCCGGCGGGGCCGTGATGTTTGTGCGTGCGCTGCTTGAGGCGGTGGTGTTGAGGGTGCCGTCTGAGCCTCTGGTGCTCCGTCTGTTGTAGCTGTCGGTGCGAGTGTGGTAGGATTTGGCGCTGACGCTGTTCTTGCGACGGCCATTTTCGCTGTTTTGGACGGCTTGCACCGACATGCTGGGCGCAGGGCGAAGTAGTAGGGAAAAAGGTGTTTTGGTGTATTATTTGGCGGGTGGTGCTGGCGCGTTTGTTCCCTCTGGCTTGGAATGAGGTAGGCTAGGCCTGAGTATGCCGTTTCTGGAATGCTGGGATGGATAATTGGAACAAATGTTTCTGGTGAGTCTTTCGTTGGTGAGACTTTGCTCGAGAATGTGGTGGTGCTGTGGTCGAGAGCGTGACAACCTTGGCTTGCCTTGTTGCTTCGGGCTTTTGGGCGTTGCCCGGGCAATAAGAGAAGGCTCGGCGAGCCCGTCGATGCTCGTCGATTATTCCTGGGGCTGGTAGCCGTTGTGAACACACGGACATCATCGGACGATCGAACCCACCTATACGTAGGTAGCTGAACACTAATAATTCCCATTTATTACTCGATGCCATGGTGAAATTCCTGGAAATGCGATGATGCTGGTGGCGCTTGCTCCAGATGATATCCCGACAACGAGCGTGCTAGTAAATAGCAGATGCTTTTTAGGAAGTCCTTCCCGTGACCCTTCTCCTCATACTACCATATATAGGTACCTCCATTTGGATATGGGAGAGCAATCAGATAAGGTGAGATACCTCGTGGTTGTAGCGTTCACTCACCCGTCAGGCACTCAACGCCGCTGCCCAAGCTGGGGAAGCGAAGCAAGACGGCGATGATGTTCGTCTCTCACCCCCAGCTTCAAGTTCTCACCGAGCGCACAGCACGGCGCAGCCCACACAGTCCGCGCAAATGATTATTAGTTTCGCTCGAGCCATCAGCCTTGCCGTCATTTTCTGAACGCCCGCACCACCACTCGACCGCACATACCGTCATGGTCGGACTCTAGACAGCAGTTTCCTGCCATCACGCTGCCCGCGCGCGTATCCCCAAACCGGCTCCCGGGACTTGCGCTGGCTGGCTGGCTGGCTGGCTGACTGATCCTCCTAACCCGTCCACGCCGCGCCCTTGTCAATCTCCGTACTTGGCCCTTCGACCGGCTTCAGATGCCCTACTAGCCTCTCTGCCTTGCGAAACATTGATGTCCGCAGCCAGGAGCGATGGGCGCGCCTGGTCGCGCACTCCTTCGCCCTTCAAAGACCCAGATGCCGGCCTCAAAGGCGTCGACCACTATCAGACCCGGCTTCCTTCGTGGCGCTACCACCTCCGGCAATGCTTGATTCCCATCGTGCGCCTGGAAACCCCATCCCTCGCGGCCGTTCAGACGACATGCCGCTCGCCGGTCCTTGACTCGTACTTCGCCATGACGGCCAACCTGGGCACGCACACTTTCTTCATGGCCGCCTTGCCCATATGCTTCTGGTGCGGATTTCCCGGCGTGGGCATTGCTCTCGTGCACATGCTGGCTTTGGGCGTGTACTGGAGTGGCTATGTCAAGGATTTGCTTTGCCTACCTCGCCCTCTCTCGCCACCGCTGCAGAGAATCACAATGTCTGGCTCAGCCGCGTTGGAGTATGGTTTTCCATCTACGCACACTACCAACGCGGTGTCTGTCGCTCTTTTCTGCCTTTATCAACTTCAAGGGGCTAAAGGCGAGATGAACTCATCGGTCTACAACTTCCTGACGGGGGCCTTCTACTGTTATGCAATCTCGATCAGCATTGGTAGAATTTATTGCGGCATGCACGGCTGGTTCGACGTGGTCTTTGGAGGGTTGCTAGGAGCCCTGATTACCTGGCTGCGGGTAACTGTTGGTCCAGCAATAGATGCATGGATCATCAGCGGAGATTGGCAAAGGCCTGCTCTAGCAGTCGTGGTGCTCGCTCTCGCAGTGCGGTTCCATCCCGAACCGGCAGACAATTGCCCTTGTTTTGACGACAGCGTTGCATTCATCGGAGTCGTCATGGGGATACAGATTGGAGTTTGGCATTACAGCTCAGGTGATCTCGGCGCACTCGACAACATGAGCGCTAATGACTGGACCGAGATCACACGTGAAGACTTTGGCAAGGGCGTCGCCAAGGTCGTTGTGGGCATTTTGATTATCTTTCTATGGCGAGCAGCCATGAAGCCATTGTGCTTGCGGTTTTTGCCGCCCATATTTCGATTCGTTGATCACTGGGGATTCCGTCTGCCCCGGCGATACTTCTTGCAAGCAAGGTACGTGAAACTCCGCCAGACTTTGGCAGAGGTAAGCGCTAATTCAGGTGATGAAGATACTACAAGAGCGTACCACCTCTCCGCAAGGATGACAACGTTCTTCCGCCCGCGTCTGAGATCCCTGCGATGCTCTCCAAGACACGCAAGCGAACCGTTTCCGTTGGCCCGCAATCGGAAGCCGATGTTAGAGAGTACATTGCCAACAGGGAACAAAAACGACGAGACAGCCTTTCCTCAACCACAGCAACCAGCAAGCTCAGTCGCAGCTCAGCGAGCGAGAGTACGCTTGGAACTTCCCGGCATGCAGACGGTCTCATCCCTCCCAAACAACATAGCGAGACTCCAGACGGGCTCCTCAGCCCCTTCGCCTCCCTGGCTTCCCAACAACACGCAAAACCCCCTCCCCCAACACAGTCCCCACCAACCCCAACCTCAAGCGACAGCGGCAAAGAAGACGAGCAGCAAGACGACCGCAAGATGTTCTCCGCGCTGGAGAAGCCGCGCATCCGGTACGATGTGGAAGTCATCACCAAACTCGTCGTGTATGCGGGTATCGCTTGGTTGGCGGTGGAGGGGAATCCGATTTTGTTCGCTAAGTTGGGCTTGGCTTGAGGGGGTGGTTGGGAGGGGGGAGGGAGAAGGGGTTTGTACTTAGATGGGTCGAGATGTGAACATAGGTAGTAATGTGATGAACGACTTCGGCTGGAACATACTTGTCATGTCATAACTTGAATCGGAGACGTTTCTTTGGCTTGAATCGCAGCGCTGTTTGTTTCTGCAACGCAGGCGTCTTATGGATAAGATGTAGATGTGTCCAAGGTAGTTAAGCCAAAAGCATTCGCGGCCTTGTATCAACATGAGAGGTTACTCAGTAAGATCTATCGTGGGTAGTAGAGCATGGTTGGCCACTATATCCATGAGTTCTGGCACAAGATCGGTAGGCCTCGGCTTTATCAGATGGATGCAGGCTTAAAGATCTCTCCCAACTGTGATCCAGATCTGCCGCCTGAAGAGACTGCGTGCTATTCGTCACGAATCCTCCAGTCACATGCAAAGTGCTAATGTAATAATCGCACGCGGGTACGCCTTTCGCCTAAGCAACTCGCAGCCGTGGCAGCATTTGAGAAGGTTTAATGCCTCACATCGTGCAGAACGGGGCGAGGTTGATTGGAAGTCGTGACGTGATGAGGGGCTGAAGCTCACACTATAAACGTCATGCTCTGGAGGGGTGACATGGAGTTGGTCGAATTTGTAAACAAACGGCATGGATCCGTTCAAGTAAATCGTCAGCATAAGCTACGGGCATAGGCTGACGGAGCGCCAGATTTGTAAGGTGAGATGACAGGACGCTTGCGCGGATTCGCTCTTCTTGCCGCGAGACCGAGATGTTGAGTGAACAGGTGTTACCTTACCAAGATCTGTCTAGGCCTTGCTGCTGCTGCCGCTGCTGAATCAACCGACACTAGAGAGATCCATCTGCGGGATGCGTAAACGAGATGCTCTCACAGCAGAGAACAGGCGGAACCGCATGCTGTAAGGGACCATTTGCCCGGACAGGTCTCCGCTTTGCCTTTTTTGAAGCGTTTCGAGTTGTGTGCCGCCGCGAGCCATCTTACGCTGATATTACAAGGTGTGAGGTCTTCCTCGGGTGCCCCGTAGCCTCCTCCCGACATCATCGACAAGCTGGCAAAGTATCAGACTGCGGTTTGGCCAGCTACAACGTTACACACAAAGTCTCCTCACACAATCTCATCAAAAGAAAGCATCCCATACTCACACATATATATTACCTTCACCTCTCTTATTGTTGTTGCCCCCTGACGTAATCCCCGTCCTTCTTGGATCTATTGCGTGCTCTTGCGTGCTGCCTCCGCGAAAGAATCAAGATGGGTTCTCTCACTCCTCAGGCAGACACTCCGAATATCATCGACATCAGATCTGATGCCGCGAGCATTGAGCTCAAGCAGCTGATTCTCGACGGCTTGCAGTCCTCCAAGGACGGTGGGGAGAAGACCCTTCCCACCCTGTTGCTCTACGACGACGCCGGCCTGAAGCTGTTCGAGCGCATCACGTACCTGGACGAGTATTACCTCACAGGCGACGAGATCGAGGTGCTCGAACGGTATGCGGCCAGGATCGCGGAGAGAATCCCTGAGGGTGCTATGGTCGTGGAGTTGGGCAGCGGGTGAGGCTGTCGTTTTCCTTCTTTGCATTCTTGATTTTTTGACAACCCTTGTTTTGTTTTTCCTGGCGACTCGATCACTGACCCCAAACAAAGCAACCTTCGCAAGGTAAAAGTCTTACTGGACGCCCTGGAGTCCGCGCGCAAGAATGTGTC